>JAUUDZ010450559.1:0-12657 GCA_032361705.1 Panulirus versicolor
ACACACATATATAAACATATACATATCAACATATATATACTTATACATATCAACATAGTATCATTATTACACTTAATCGCTGTTTCCCGCATCAGGGAGGTAGTGCCAGGAAACAGACGAAGAATGGCCCATCCACTTATATACATATATATATATACATAAACAGCCATACATGCACATATACATACATATACATATCAACATATACACACATATACACAGACATATACATATATACACATGTACATATTCATGCTTGCCTTCATCCATTCCTGTCATTACCCCGCCACACAGGAAATAGCATCTCTACCCCCAATTCAGCGAGGTAGTGCCAGGAAAACAGACAAAAAAGGCCACATTCGTTCACAGTCTCTGGCTGTCACTTGTAATGCACTGAAACCACAATTCCCTATCCACATCCAGACCCCACAGACCTTTCCATGGTTAACCCCAGATGCTTCACATGCCCTGGCTCAGTCCATTGACAGCCCGTCGACCCTGGTACACCACATCATTCCAATTCACTCTATTCTTTGCATTCCTCTCACCCTCCTGTATGTTCAGGCCCCAATCGCTCAAAATTTTTTTCACTCCATTCTTTCACCTCTAATTTGGTCTCTTGCTTCTCCTTGTTCCCTTTACCTCTGACACATATATCCTCTTTGTCAATCTTTTCTCACTCATTCTCCCCATATGTCCAAACCATTTCAACACACCCTCTTCTGTTCTCTAAACCACACTCCTTTTATTACCACATATCTCTTTTACCCTTTCATTATTTACTTGATCAAACCACCTCACACCATATATCATCTTCAAACATTTCATTTCCAACACATCCACCCTCCTCCATACAACCCTATCTATAGCCCATGCCTTGCAATACTATAACATTGTTGGAACTACTATTCCTTCAAACATACTCATTTTTGCTCTCCAAGATAACATTCTCTCCTTCCACACATTCTTCGTCATTCCCAGAACCTTCACCCCTCCCCAACCTGTGATTCACTTCCACTTCCATGGTTCTTTCTGCTGCTAAGTCCACTCCCAGATATCTAAAACACTTCACTTCCTCCAATTTTTCTCTATTCAAACTTACATCCTAATTAACTTGTCCATTGATAGCACACTGACCCCAGTATACCACATCATTCCAGTTCACCCAATTCTTCGCACGCCTTTCACCCTCCTGCATGTTCTGGCCCCAATCGCTCAAAATCTTTCTCACTCCATCCTTCCACCTCCAATTTGGTCTCCTACTTCTTGTTCCCTCCACCTCTCACACATATATCCTTTGTCAATATTTCCTCACTAATTCTCTCCACAAGTCCAAACCAGTTAAACACGCCCTCTTCTGCTCTCTCAGCCACCCTCTTTTTATTTCCATACATCTCCCTCACCCTTTCATTCCTTAATCAATCAAACCACCTCACACCACATACTATCATCAAACATTTCATTTCCAGCACATCCACCCTCCTCCAGACAACCCTATCTATAGTCCATGCCTCGCAACCATATAACATTGTTAGAACTACTATTCCTTCAAACATACCCATTTTTGCTCTCCAAGATAACATTCTCTCCTTCCACACATTCTTCATTGCTCCCAGAAGCTTCACCTCCTCACCCACCCTGTGACTCACTTCCATGGTTCCATTCACTACCAAGTCCACTCCCAGATCTCTAAAACACTTCACTTCCTCCAAACTTTCTCCATTCAAACTTATATCCCAATTAACTTGTCGCTAAACCCTGCTGAACCTAATATCCTTGCTCTTATTCACATACTTGATGTCATTTCCCACATTGGAAAGGTGGTGCCAGGAACACAAGGGGAAATGCCACATTCATTCACGTCTATTCTGTAGCTGTCATATGTAATGCACAGCCTGCTATCCACATCTAGGCCCCACATATCTTTCCATGGTTTCCTCAGGCTGGTCCATATGCCCTGGTTCATTCTACAGATAGCAGGCTGCTCCCTGTATATGTGTGTGTGTGTGTGTGTGTGTGTGTGAGAATTGGCTCAAGAGCATTAAAACATTAAACATACTTACCAAGCTCAACTTTTTTCTTTTCTGCCCTCTTTATAAAATCTATGGCATAGTCACTTGGAATAGCAAAAGAAATGCCAGATGTTACTGTCATAGAGTTGATGCCAATAACTTCACCCTCCATGTTGATGAGTGGTCCGCCTGAGTTACCAAACTACATTAAAAAAAGAAAAAAATCAACTATATATTTTTTTCTATATTATTATATATGATCACCATTTCCCATGTCAGCAAGGTATCACCAGGAAACAGACGAAGGAAGACTCATCCACTCATATACACACAACCAGGAAACAGACGAAGAAAGACCCATCCACTCATATACACATATATATACATACACAGCCATACATATACATAATACATATCAACAGATACATACACATACACAGCCATATACATATACATACATAAGTACATATTCATACTCACTTGCCTTCATCCATTCCCGGCGCTACCCCCATCCCAAGGGAAATAGCGTCACCAACCCCTGCGTCAGTGAGGTACCACCAAGACAACAGACAAAAAGGCCACATTTGTTCACACTCAGTCTCTAGCTGTCATGTGTAATGCACCAAAACCACAGCACCCTATCCACATCCAGGCCCCACAGACCTTTCTATGGTTCACCCCAGATGTTTCACATGCCCTGGTTCAGTCCACTGACTGCATGTCAACCCTGGTACACCAAATCGTTCTAATTCACTCTATTCCTTGCATACCTCTTACTCTTCTGCATGTTCAGGCCCTGATCACTCAAAATCTTTTTCACTCCAACCTTCCACCTCCAATTTGGTCTCCCGCTTCTTGTTCCCCCAACTCTGACACATATATCCTCTTTGTCAACCTTTCCTCACTCATTCTCTCCATATGTCCAAACCATTTCAACACAACCTTTTCTACTCTCTCAGCCATACTCTTCTTATCACCATGCATCTCTTTTACCCTTACATTACTTACTTGATCACACCATGTCACACCATATATTGTCCTCACACATTTCATTTCCAACGCATCTACCCTACTCTGTACAATGCTATCTATAGCACATGCCTCGCAACCATATGATATTGCTGGAACTGCTATTCCTTCAAACATACCCAATTTTGCTCTCTGTGATAACGCTCTCTCTTTCCACACATTCTTCATCGCTCCCAGAACCTTCATTTTCTCCCCCACCCTATGCCTTTGTACAATGGCACTATAAATGCATTCTGCCAATCCTCAGGCACTTCACCATGATCCATACATACAATTAATATCCTTACCAATCAGGCACTTTACCATGATCCATACATACAAAGAATATCCTCACCAACCTATCAACAACACAGTCACCCCTATCTTAATAAATTCAACTGCAATACCAACCTAACCCACCACTTTGCTGGATTTCATCTTACGCAAGGCTTTCACCACCTCTTCTCTCTTCACCAAGCCACTCTCCCAGACTCAATTTGCACACCATCCCAACCAAAACACCCTACATCTGCCACTCTATCATCAAACACATTCAACAAACCTTTAAAATACTCACTCTATCTCCTCCTCACTTCATCACTACCTGTTATCACTTCTCCCCATTGCCCCCTTCACTGATGCTCCCACCTGTTCTCTCATCTTACATTATTTACCTCCTTCCAAAGCATCTTTTTATGCTCCCTAAAGTTTAATGGTACTCTCTCACCCCTACTCTCATTCGCCCTCTTTGTCAACCCTTGCACCTCTCTACCTCCTGCTACTTTCTCTTATACATTTCCCAGTCATTTGCACACCTTCCTTGCAAGTATCGTCCAAACGCCTCTCTTTCGTTAACAACTTTACTTCTTCATCCCGCCACTCACTACCTTTTCTAATCTGCCCACCTCCCACCTTTCTCATGCCACATGCATCTCTTGCACATGCCATCACTGTTTCCCTGAATACATCCCATTCCTCACCCACTCCCTTCATGTCATTTGCTCTCACCTTTTGCTTTTCTACACTCAATCTCTCCTGGTACTTCCTCACACTAAGCCTCCTTTCCAAGCTCACTCACTCTCACCACAAATGAAGAAATGTTCTCATTGTTCACATCCATTCTCTACCTCTCTCATGTAATGACTAATGCATTGAAACCACAGCCTCCTATTCACGACAAAGCACCCATACACCTTTCCGTGCATTTCCCTGGCTTCTTCACATGCCTTGATTCAGTCCAGTGATAGTATATCAACCCCTGTATACCAAATCAATCCAATTCACTCTAACCCATGCAAGCCTTTCACCTCCCTACATGTTCAGACTCCAAGCACTCAGATTTTTCTCTTTGCATCCTTCCATCTCCAATTTGGTCTCCCCCTTCACAGTCCCCTCCACTTCTGACATATATCCTCTCTGTCAACCTCTCCTCACTCATTCTCTCCATATGTCCAAACCATTACAGCACACACTCTTCAGCTCTGTCAATCATATTCATCTTATTACTATATCTCCCTCTTACCCTGTCATTACTAAATCAATCCTCCTCACGTCACATTTTGTCCTTAAACATTTCCTCTCCAACAACTCATGCTTTGCATCCATATAACTTTCATGGAACTACTAAAGCTTCAAACATATCCATTTCACCTGAAGAGACTGCAAACTCTCCTTACATTCCCCAGTGCTCCCACAACCTATGTCCCCTCATCCACCCCATGACTCACCTCCGCTTCAATGGTTCCATTCACTTCCATGTCCACTACCATGTATCTAAAACATCCCATTTCCTCCAAGTTTTCTCTTTTCAAACTCACACACTAACTAACCTGTCTCTCTGCACTGCTAAACCTAATAACCTTTTTTTATTCACATTTACTCTTTAACTTCCTCCTTTCACACTCTCACCAACATTCAGATACCAACTCTTGCATTTTCCTATAGAGAAAATGAACTTTCCCACCCATATACTCTTTAAATGCACCTAGAAGTTTAGCCCTGCATTCCCCCTTATGATTCACTGCAGCCCCCATGGTTCCATCTGCTGCCATGTCCATTCCCAGAATCCTACAGCACTCCATTTCCTCCATGTCCTCCCCATTTAAACTTTCACTCACATCATCCTGTATAAACCCCTGCTACACTTTATTACATTAATTTCATTCTGGAGACTGCCATCTGAGTTATGTCATCTACAAACAGCAACAGACTCAGATTCTATGGCTTTCCCATCCTTCACATACTATCCACTCATCCCTTGCTCCAATATTATTGGGTCACAAAGCTAACTAATACACCAGGAAAGCTCAAAGACTGTGTGTGTGAACATCGAAAGCAGTTCATGAATGAATTATTAAGAGACAAACTACTCACAGTAATGGTTGCATCAGTCTGTATGTACTGTATATCTTTTCCTCTTAAGCCAAGTTCTTTACTGGCACGACCAACAGAAGATACTACTCCTGCAGTAATAGTATTAGATAGTGAAAGAGGTGATCCCAAAGCTGCAACAAATTCTCCAGGTCTCAGGTCACCAGACTTTCCAAGGGTTACTGGGCTGAGACTTTCCTGTAAATAAATAAAGAAAATTAATTAGAAAAATGAGAGTTTATATTTTTCCTCTGACAAATACCAATCAAGGAACTTTCTTAACCAAATATTTCTATCCCACTATTTCTAACTCTGCACATTAGTTTGATAAAATTCATACAGTTACTTGGTTGACACACAAATCCTCAATTAAAGGTGAATAAGTCAGAAACCAAAACCTTTAAGACTAGTATAAGCACTTCTTAAGTTTGCACCACATGCACCCCTCTGACCTGACTTATAAGACTTAAGTCTCCATTTACACCATACGTTATGCTTTCCCTGTCATCTTCTGAAATACTTTTACCTCTAAACAATTCACTCACATCAGTTAATTTCTTTTACACTTCATCTTTTCTCCCTGTACTTTGAAGAACACTATCACAGATGTTTATCAGTCTATCATCTGCTACAAGGCCATACTTTTACTGAAGGGCTTGTGCTTGTGTCTTCCTAATGGCTACTTTACATTGCATACCTCCCTACATTCCTAGTTCTTGCTATGTAATGCAATCTATCAATTTTTACTACTCCTGTCTTTAACCTATCTGGAGCCTACATTGGGTCAACCACTTGTTACAAACTTCTTGTACACTCAACACTTGAAGTTTACTGATTCACCAAAACTCTCAGTGCATCTCCATTTTTCTTTCCTCCCTTCACACTTTATCTTTTCCCCCTGTTCTTTTAACTAAACTATCACAGATCTTCATCAATCTATCATTCGCTACATGGCCATACTTTTACTGAAAGGCTTCTGTCTATGTCTTCCTGATAGCTAATTCATATCACATACCTCCCAAAATTCAATATCTAACCTACCTACATTCCTAGTTCTTACTAAATAATACAATCTATTCACCTATACTGCTTCTATCTGTAAGCTATCTGAAGCATGAATTGGGTCAAGCACTCATTACATAAACTTCTTTTATGGCTCACATGATGAACTGACCCTGGCAAAAAATCAATCTCAAAAGTAATCTTATTCCTTGGTAAATTTTTCCTGGAAAAGCTGCCAAGCTAAAAGAATTTTTCTTATATTTGAAAGATAAGTTACAAATGTTAAAGTAGAGAAATGAAAATGCTACATCTAAAACTCACACATTTGATTCTGATGAGAGCTAAATCTGAGAGAGCATCAATGTCCTCTACAACACCTTCATATTCTGAGCCATTTTGTAACCTCACCTGTAAGATTAAGATATGAAATTATTCCAAGATATAATCTATGAGATAAAAATGTAGACTCTGAAGTGAGGAAAACCATTTCTTTCAGGAGAAGTGTCCCATGCACAATGAGAAATCTCTTGGATATTTAACAGATAAAGACATTCTACCACCCTTCTCTAATTCATGGGGTATTGCCAAATTAACTTACCTATTGCAAATTCAGATAAAACCCACCTTCAACCATTCAAGAGTTTGACATCACTGAACCACTAACTCCAGGGGAATGATCCACTTAGCAACTTAGAATTCATGGACTGTTGGCATTAACCCAAAAGCAGTCATTATAAGTAAAGAGACATCTATTTTGAAAAGAGAGAAGGCAGGATGCATAACAGAAAAACTGCTTACAGGACACAACTCTGAGAGGGAAGGGTTTCATACCTACATGAAGGAGAGCTTAAAAAAACAGGTATAAATACATCTAAAAGCAGAAACAAATACCCTCTCAAGGTAATCCCAAGACACACCAGAAACTAACATATACAGCTATACAGGGTAGATCCACAGTGTGAACTAAGAAACAGTCTGAGGAGGGCATCGCTGACCATGATGCATTTAAAGGGTTGAGTCTGCATAGATTCAAATCCTGGCTGCTACAACAAGTGCACAGCCAGTCTAGTCATTAATTCTACCTAGGGGCTAGTCAATATACTGGGTACCTGGCCTAAGCTTGTGTATGAATATCCTTTTCTTTCTTCTTTCATGCCTGTTTGCTGTTTCCCATGTTAGTGAGGTAGCACCTGGATCAGATGAAGAAATGTCCTCATTCACTCATATTTACTCACTAGTTGTCATGTGTAAGACATTCAAAACATAGTCCCCTATCCAAAACTAGGCCCCACAGAACTTTCTGTTCATTGCCCCAGCTGCTTCATATACCTTAGTTCAGTCCACTGATAGCAAGTCACCTTGTATACCACATCACTCCAATTAACTCTATCTCACGTATATATTTCACCCTCATGCATGTTCAGCCCTAAAGCGCTTAAAATCTAATGTGCTCCATCCTTACATCACCAATTTGGTCTCCCCTTTCTCCTTGTCCCCCCTAAATGTGATATATATATCCTTTCTGTCAACCTTTTCTCACTCATTCTCTCCACATGTCCAAACCATTTAAATAAACCCTCTTCAGCTTTCTGTCAACATCCTTCTTATTGACCCACCTCTCTTTTACCCTATCATCACTTATTTGATCAACAATCATCACACCACAAATTGTCCACAAACATTTCAGATCCAACACATTTATCGTTTTGAATACATTCTCATCTATGGCTTATGCTCTGCATCCACAAAACATCAAATACAGTAGTGCCACTACTGTATTTTCAAACATACCCATCTCTGCCCTTCCAAACAGTTAACTCTCCACATGTTCCTAAATAATCCTTAGACTTTCTATCCCTCACATACTCTGTGACTCACCTCTGCCTCCATGGTTCCATTCACTGTCATGTCCACTCCCAGGTAACTAAAGCACTACCCTTCCTCAAGTTTTCCTCAGTCAGATGAACACCCCAAATAACCTTTTCTTTGCATTGCTAACCTAATAACCTTGCTTTAATATGCATCTATTCTAAACTTTGTCTCACACACTCTCCCAAACTAAGACACTAACAAGCACTTTCAAGAATGAATTCACTTTATCATGGATACAGAAGTACCCATATGTGTTTTGTCACTGATGTGTTTGTAGAGTTGAGAGATATGCGAGTATAAGCTGCTGGAGAGTGGGGTAAGGGTAAACTTTATATTTCCATTTGAAGGTTGATGGTGAGTTACAGAGTAGTTCAGATGGGAAGCCTACTTTTGTTGTAAAAAAAAAAAGAAAAAAAAAAGACTGGGATTGTACAAGGATCATTGTTTCACTGTGCCAGTGTTAAGAGTTTGTGGTTGCTAAGCAGCCTGTAATTATTCTTAGTGTTTTGTTTTGTGTGGTTTACAGCTCTGTTATATTTGCTTTTGATTGGGAGAATGACCAAGGAGGAAAGGCATAGTTTAGTTGGAAGCAGATGAATTGACCACAGAGGATACTACACTACAATATTCTCTTTCATCCAAACTTGTATCAAATCTGGTTCTGAGGGAATCTAGGTTGTTGCCTTTATGTTAATGCTTGTGGTTTGAAAAGTGAATGTCCAGTGATCATTGTATATGATGCCCACAATAGTTGGAGTTTTGCTGAGAGGGAATATGATTTCCCTTCATATTACTGTATACTGCCATTTTGCAGAACATGATTTCCCTTAATATTACTGTATATTGCCATTATGGAGAGCATGATTTACCTTCATATAACTGTATATATCATTAGTTCGAAGTAAAAGTGACATCAATCAATGAAGACGACATTTCATTACTTTGCAAGAAAGAGAACGGCAAAAGGAAAAGGTATGCTCATTGCTACTTAACTATTCCATCTTTTCACCATCCTCACCTGTACAACATGACTATTTACTCACATATCAAACCTGGTTAACATTAAAAAGAAAAGTGCACGTTTATCTTTACTCTCTTACCATTACAATGCTTGACCTTGGCCTGTTGGTAACAACATGAGCATTGGTAAGAATCAAACCATCTTCAGATACAATAAATCCAGACCCATTCGATACAGACTGATTTCGCTTCCCAGTATACCTCCTGCAATAAAAGTTATGGATATAATTTCATGAAGAGATACAAATGACAGAACATAACATATTCCCCTGATAAATTTTTCAATTAAGTTTTATTTCTATACCAGCAAAAGTACATGATTTTGCCTGAGATGAAATCAGCATCTAAATCGTTCCTAATTCTATATTCAACATTTCTCTATCAATAAAATATCTTCTTACAACAATTTACAAATACCTGAGATCCCTTAGTAAACATACAAAGTTTCAAGTCCCTAGCTGTCATGGTCATGAACACACACACGCACACATACACACACACAGCGGAGTGGACCCAGAGAAGATCTGTCCAACCTTGAGGGATATTCTCAAGATTTTGAAATGTCTGCAGTTCATAAAACCTCTTATGTACAAGGGGGATTGGGGAATGTAAAGGGGCCCCTAATTTAGTGGGACAGGACCTGGAAATTTTGAAACAGAAGTGCCTAAAGGATTCAGTGAACCTGTAGACAAAATAAACTTTACGGTCCAAGATAGAATAATCAGCAAAATTTATGGTCTGGTTGATGAAAAGTTTAGAAAAGTGCAAAGAATACAGAAGCACAGAGGTCAAGGAATCAAAACTGACACAACTGACTATAAAGTGGGTGACACCTAAATTAGAAAGACAAGAAAACCAGGCGGATAATAATCGTAGCTCTCTGACTCTTTTGGACAACATGAAAATCATGCACTAGATACAGAGGAAAGGTGCAAGAAAGATGAAATGCTTATCAAAAGATTGCTGCAGGCTATAGAATTACCAGATGCAATTCCCATGATTAAAACAAAAGGTGGCAGCAGTTACAGTCAAGACATAAGGGGACAACCAATCATGAATTTGGAGTCATATAGCCAAGCAATACTTATGCAGGTCAAGCAACTTAAAAGCCAGGAGGAATTCAGTGGGGTATTCATAAAGCATAATAGACTGAAAGAAGAAAGGGAGGAAAGCAAATAATACATGATGGCAAAAATGAAGCAAAAGAGCAGACCGCACCCACCAGCACTGCAAAGAGGTCAGGAATGCTAAGTGATGGTAATGTCTGACTAAAAATAATGAAAAAAAATGATGATGGATTATTAGTTACAAGTGAGAGCTGGAATTCATAGTTCATATACGAGAGGACACACATGACTTTGTTGGAGTTCTGAAAACAGAGCTTACTAGAGATAAAATCTCATATCTTCTGTCCATAAGGGTACATGATAGTAAGGCAGGAGAGAGAAGACAAAGGAGGAGAAGGATTAGCACTCCCAATAAGACATAATCTAAAGTTTCAGAAAATTGTAGTAGATGGCCCAGTTAGCCAATAAATTATGGGAAGGGTAACTGTAGGAAAGAAGTGCATTGTAGTCTTCATATCAGATAATCTGCTAAAGCCTTATAATGATGCAGATCAATTATACAATAATAATAACAATATAACAATCAAGATTGTACAAAAAACAAGTTAAACATGCATTTCTCAAAGATGATAGGAGAATGATAAAGGGGGATTCCAATCATAAAGTAACAGCCTGGTGGACTTTGAATTCTCATGGAAACAGGGAATCATGAAGATTTTGTATAAAGGTGTGTAAAGGATAATTTCCTTTGTTAGATGTCAATGAACACACTAAGATGAAAGGGACTAATAAACCATCATCACTAGACCTTATCTTCAAACATACTAACATGGATATCAAAAACATCACATATGATACATCAACTGAAAATGTGATCATGTAATACTTTAGTTTAATTATGTGGTTAATGAGAAAGTTAAATGAACAGAGATTTATCAAGACTTAAAGACGATATGTAAACATGAAAACAATACAGAACAATTTTCTATGGGAGTAAAAGCTGGGAAATGGAATTCAGATGCCAGGAACCTAGATAAACAGCGATGCTGTTTCCTGTGAGGTGGGGTAGCGCCAGGAATGGATGAAGGCAAGCAAGTATGAATATGTACATGTGTATATATGTTTATTTCTATGTGGATGTATATGTATGTATACGTGCATGTGCAAGAAACCACGGAAGCGGAAGCAAGTCATAGGGTGGGGGAGGGGGAGAAAGTTCTGGGAGTGTTGAGAAATGTGGGGAAGGCGAGAACATTATCTCAGAAAGCAAAAATGGGTATGTTTGAAGGAAAAGTGGTTCCAACAATGTTATATGGTTGCGAGGCATGGGCTATAGATAAGGTTGTGCGGAGGAGGGTGGATGTGTTGGAAATGAGATGTTTGAGGACAATATGTGGTGTGAAGTGGTTTGATGGAGTAAGTGATGAAAGGGTAAGAGAGATGTGTGGTAATAAAGAGTGTGGCTGAGAGAGCAGAAGAGGGTGTATTGAAATGGTTTGGTCACATGGTGAGAATGAGTGAGGAAAGATTGACAAAAAAGATATATGTGTCAGAGGTGGAGGGAATCAGTAGAAGTGGGAGACCAAATTGGAGGTGGAAGGTTGGAGTGAAAAGATTTTGAGCAATCGGAGCCTGAACATACAGGAAGGTGAAAGGCAATGTGGCATACTGGAGTCGATGTGCTGTCAGTGGATTGAACCAGGGCATGTGAAGTGTCCGTGGTAATCCATGGAAAGTTTTGTGAGGTCTGGATGTGTAAAGGGAGCTGTGGTTTTGGTGCATTACACATGACAACTAGAGCCTGAGTATGAACAAATGTTGCCTTTGTTGTCTATTCCTAGCACTACCTCGCATGCATGCGGGGGGAGGGGGATGCCATTTCATGTGTGGCGGGGTGGCAGTGGGAATGGACGAAGGCAGCAAGTATGAACATGTAAATGTGTATATGTCTGGGTATGTATATGTATGTATAAGTTGAAATGTATAGGTATGTATATGTACGTGTGTGGGTGTTTATGTATATACACCGTGTATTTGGGTGGGTTGGGCCATTCTTTCGTCTCTTTCCTTGCACAAAGGTGGGAGACAGTGACCAAGTATAATAACTAAATAGAAAAAAATATATATATGTATATATATATATATATATATATATCTATTCATTTATTTATTATACTTTGTTGCTGTCTCCCGGGTTAGCAAGGTAGCGCAAGGAAACAGACAAAAGAGTGTCCCAACCCACCCACATACACATGTATATACATACACGTCCACACACGCAAATATACATACCTATACATCTCAAC
>JAUUDZ010450570.1:2522-12657 GCA_032361705.1 Panulirus versicolor
TCCCAGAATGTGCTTAGTATGAGGTCCATTATTTACAATTACCCCTGAATTTTACGGCTTGACTAACCAGTAGGGGTAACCCATTCCTCTCTGTCTTTTATCTCTTTACTTATTGTTTTATATCCCTCTGAGAAAACCACATCTGATTTAACATTCTTGTTGACTGAAGTCCTAATTGTACCTTTGATGTCTGGTGTGCTCTTGTTTGTTCACTCCAAAAGTTCAGATTCATTGCCATTCCCATCCTCCATCAACAATGACATACTTGTTCCCTAGCACAAACCTTATTTTGCTATTTCCTCCAGTTTCATTTATGTTGAAGGAGACAGTGTCTCATGTTTGTGGTTCATCATCAGTGTTTTTGCCCTCTATACCATCAGAGTTTTACCATTTCTTCCCTTGTTCTTTCTTTTCTCTATACACTCTACTGAATTTTGTATTTTCTACCAGTCTTCAGTCTTGCATTTAGACTTTCCTACTGTTTTCCTCCTTCTTAGATGTAACTTTTACTGGAATTTCTTTTCCTTCTCCAGAACATATCCCTGTTCTCACTATACCTGATTTCCTTATTCTTCTCCTTTATTCCTGTATTCTTAGGTGTGTACATGATTTTCTTTTTCTGTCCTTCCTTGATTGAGTATGTTCATCTGTGGACCAAATATCATAATAAGTGTCTCTCTTGCTCATAGTTCATTTTTTGACCAAGCTAGCTTGCAGTTTTCTGTAAACACTTACCTTTGGTTTATCTTTATTTGTTTCTCCACCTCTCATCTTGTCTGCTAGTTTTGATTTTAGCTTTAGCCTTACCCACTAATGCTATGATTGATTTCACACTCACAGACATTACTGACTTTGCTTTTTTCAGTAAATTGCTTAGTATGGATTCATTTACCTTTATGATGTCTTTGGTTATTTAGCATCCTTCTGATGCCTTTGGTCGCCTCCTCCTCCATTAAGAAATGGAAAGCACTGCTTCCCTTAAAAACCAGAAGTTCATTGTTGTCCTTTTTTTATTGTAAGTTTTGTATTCCTGTTGTTCACAAGTATATTCCCAGTCTCCCTTATATTAGTGAAGGTTTCTTATTACTGTGTTCCCTCATTTCATTCCATGATGATTTTGATTTAGCCCTTATTTATTCATGGCCTGACAGCTAATATATCACTTCCCTTAGCCCTTACTTCATATTAACTTGATCTTATATAATCTCTATGAACGTAGATGGGTAAGCATCATTACTTTGATATTTCTTTTCATATCTTCCATTAAGTTATATGGGTAATCAGCTTCATGTGGATATTTTCTGTTTTTTTCTACATACCCCATTCTCCAAACCCATGAAAGAGAGCATCCATGTTTATAGTCTTGATCTAGGTTCTTTCATTCATTATTTTTGTTCCTTATGCTTTTCATCCATATTGTAAGCAGGTCTAACAATTATTAGCTCATATCAAAATGATCCAGTATTACTTTGTGTGCATGACTATTTTCAGATTTTTTCTTTTTTATGTGCAACTTCATTAATATAATAATGAATAGAATCAGTTGATATTCTTTAAGTATGTGTACAGTTCTTTAGCAATGCTAACACAGCTGTCAAAGGTTTATCCTCACAAAATTGTAAGCATCTGGAATCATTTCTTGTTCCAAAATTTTTCATACTTCATTACAATCATATTGCAGCCATCTTTCACTTTACCATGTCCTCTTTCCATTACGTTTGTCCTGGTTGAATTTCATCAACCATGTTTTAGACCAGCTGCGGAGTCTGTTTAGTTTCCTCTTGTAGGTGGATGCAGATCTCCTTGCTTTTTGCATCTCTTGATCTTTGCATCATTTGTAGACATATTCAGGAAGAATTCCACACCTACAGGCTACTCACGTAGATCAAGAAGATTAATGGCCCCAGAACCATACCCAGTGGCGTTCTGCTGGTCACCTCAACCCATTTGAAAAAGGTTCCTCTGTCATTTCGGTAATCTTCTGTCTATTGTAGGAGTTTCCCCCTTATTTCTGGGTGATTCAGCTTCTCGAGCAGCCTCCTATGTGGTAGTGTCAAATTTGTCTTGGCAGTCCAGATACTGACAGTCCACCCAGCCTTCCCTTTTATCCAGGACTGAGCTCACTGTCCTGTAAAACTAAAATTTTGTTACGTATGACCTCCTTTCCCTAAAACCATGCTGTTTCTTACTTGGGAAATTTCTTTTTTATAGAATCATCCACTTGCTTTCTAATATTCTTTTCAAGGACTTTGCACACCACATTCGATCATGAAATCATTGTGTAGTTCAGTGGCTGTTTCCAGTCTCCCTTTTAGTTATATGTACAGGTATGACGTTTTCTCTTTTCCATTCCCTTGGCACCATGCCCTTCTCCAGTGGCATCCTGAACAGCGATTCATGTGGTTAATGTAGCATACGTTTACACATCTTTAGCATATATTATGAAATTTCATCAAGACCATGAGCTTCTCATGGGTCAAGTCCTTTTAGTATTAATATCTTTTCTAGATATTAGTTCCATTTTACTGGTGTCTTCCATTGTATAAGCACTTTTGAACTTGTTATTCAATTCCTCGCATATCCTTACAGCAACCTCTACAATTGTTCCCTCTGAATTCCTAAACCTGATTGGCTGCTCCTAACCTGACAGCTAACCCCTGATGACTATGGAAAAGTTTTGTGTTTTCACGTGTCTTGTACACAATGATATTTTCAAAGATCCATTGTTCCTCTTTCCTGTTCCTGCTATACTCCTTCCTTGCTTTCTTATATCTTGTAAATGCTGGCTGGCTCAAGTGCTGTCTGTCCCTTTGTCACTGCACACCTAAATGCTCCTTTGCTTTATAACATCTTTCATTAAGTCATCCTTTCTTCTTTCTTACTGTGCTGTGATTCTGTAACTAATAGCTTAAAAGAATGGAGACATTGATCAGGTTTGGTGATGTAAGTCATCATAGGTCATACTTAAAGGTTCAACTGTAAGGATATGTTAAGAAGTCTTCATCATTATATTGTTAATGTTAACTGGGACTTTCATGTTTATATTTGGTGTCATTTGTTTTGTGGAAAGAGCTCATGGAGGTTATAAGTACACTTAGTGAAATGTGATCAAGACTGTACTCTTCCAGGCCCCACAAAAACTCCTGTGACTGGCATTGGTACATTTGGAATAGAGGAGACCCTCTCCCATCGTGACATCTACATAAACTGGCAAAAAGTGGATCGACTGTTCTGGAATGGTCCTAATTTTCATTACAATGTCACAGTATTCAACAATGAAAATAACAGGTTTGTGTTGAATTTTATAAATGGATTTTTCACTGATATATCCTAAGTGGCTCTCAGTACATTTGTATAATCTGTGTCTGTACATTTTGATTTTCAGTACATGATGTTTTAAGATTGTACCACTTGTGTCACAAATATTGCACACAAAGTGTTATAGTGGAATAAGTTTTCAAGGTCAGGGCTCAAAAGTCAGAATGATGTCTTGTGCACAATAATATTGCTAAATGCAAGAGTACACATGATAAAAAATGTACTTATACAACTCCTTTGTGAAATAAACTAAGAATTTGAACAAATGGGCTCATGAGGCATTCCTTGCATTGATAGCCTAGAATGTCCAAGGATGTGGCTACATTTGCCCAAAACAAGTGATCAGCTTTCTGAAATGAGGTAACAGAGCATGTTACAACTCTAACAAAATCTGAAACTATATTGATACCCTGAGCCTCATTTACCCATGTCAAACATGTATGTTGATTGGATTTATGGCATCCAAATATTATGATATAATGAGTACAAACAACATTTCTTGACATCTTGCATAATGAATGTATGTATTATATATGAATTGACTGTGATTATTTTGCAAACATAGTTTAGTAAGTGTAAGACCCTGTATTTGGACACCAATGTAGTGTAATTGATATTGTTTGTAATGTTTCATCTTTAACCTCTGTGGATCCTTATCTCTACAAATAATCAGCACCATCACGTAAATGTAATATTATAACATTGTGTCAGTTAATGCCCCTTGATAATACAATATTAGACTTATGAAATCACTTGTCAGGGTTGATAGGGTGCAGTGGATTAACACATAATCAAATGCTTTTTCTTGATCAGTCTATCTGGCAGATGGCAATATTGATCATGATAGAATACATCTTTAGTTTGTTTTTTTAGATATACACCAGTCTTGTAATCCAGTCTCTTATTTCTTCATTTTATTTACTTTTAGATAAGAAAAACAATACTGAGATGTATCTTTTATTATATCAATACCTGGTGTAACCACCCCCTGCAGCTATGACATTTAGATGACAAGGCATGGATGCCACTGGTATGGATTTAAGGTCGCCTCTGGAGGCATCTTGCAGATGTTCCCATGCCTCTATGCACCTGTAATGACAGCTGCACTGCTCTGATGATATACCTGATTTGATGTGCGTAATGTCATTGCTGCCTTCACATGTTCAATGGTGTTTAGTTTGGGGAATCTGGGTGGATGTAGCACACTGTAATCTCAACATGGGAACAGGAAACTCCTCACTGATGGAAGCAACACCTCCTCCCTTATTTCCACATACTTTTGCCTGGTAAACTGCCCTGGGCCAACATAAGCCAGCAGGCTAACACCTGCATGCCTCCAGCCCACACTGACTTGACCACTTTATCTGCTTCCCACCACTTGCTCATTGTCTGATCTGCTAAAATAATGTAGCTATAGAACCATCACTGCAGAATGCCATCTCATCACAGAAGATTACATGGTCCCAAAGTAACTTGGTTTGTCAGTATACCTCAGTGCATTTTTCATTCTGTCTTCCTTGCACACTCTGGGTTTGTTGCTGGTATGCTATCGTGCATTGCATTGAACTGATGCCTGTTGTGAACAGTTTGAGGGTTTCATGCTAGGCCAAGGTCATTACAAATGCTGGCTGCTGGTATCATTGTATCATCAGTAATGGCAGATACAGTGGCTTAGGTGAGAGACATAAAAAAGTGTAAGTCACATGAAGTAATTATGGAGCTTACTTATTGGCAGCCTCATTATTTCAAGATAAATCCATCACCTGGTTATCCTCACAAGTTGTGCAGTGAGGGTGGCCACTCCGAGACATGTCTGAAGTGCTAGTGTTCTCATATCTCTTAATCCATTGACAGATGATAATTCTTGTAACACTAGTCTGCTTAGCAATTTCATAAGTACTGGTGCCCTCCCTGTTGAGGGCAATAATAGCTCCTCAAGTAGCCTGTGAGGTTTCCATGTTGTATATGATGATTGTGCCTGAATGCAACCTTTCAACTCTGATTGGTTCATCAATGTATAGCCACTTAAAACTAACATAAACCCAATACTAGATTTTTTGAAATTATTAACCCTGAGGTAAAATGTTGTTGGGCTAGGTTCCATTATTCAAAACTGTGGAGCTAATCAAATTTTTTTAAATGAGTGGTAAGTTTCTAATATGAATGATAAAGAAAGAATTTCATATTGAGTCATTATCCCAAAGTGCAGCAGCAATACATATACCAATTTGAAACTCAGTTGCAAAATTATATTATACCCTTGATATATCCAATTATTCTCCCATCTATATATTCTTTTCTTATATAGCAACTCATCCACTCATACTCCTTATTATTCAGTTGTTCAATTTGAAAATCACCTAACCTCCCCTTGTAAAGGTACTTTTTTTACCAAGTGTACATGATGGAAGTAGTAGTTTGGAACATTAGCTAAACACAGTAGGTGGAAGTTTGTTGGAACATTAAGTAGGAGCCTCTTAAAACATTGTGCTAGAGTTGCCATGTGTCAGTGGCCTATTCAGGGTGAGGCACTGAAGGCTAAGAAGTGGCGCAGGAGTTTAAGTTATGGAAACTCTCCCTCCCCCTCCTTGAGGGAGATTCAAAAGGGAATGAATGTCAGAGATAAAGATAGATAGATTGTAAATAATATCACATGAAAGGGGATTAAGTATGAACCAAACTTGCACCACAGATAAGGAATACACAATTCTGCAAAAGATTAAGCTTTTGAAGTTGGCATCAAAGGATAAGATCATCAAGACATGTATATTAAGTGCTTGTATGTACAGTATGTTATGGCTTGTGAGTGGTTACTGAATAACGTATTATATCACTGTTACGACCTATAATTTGTAACTAGAATGGAATTTAGATATCTAACATGGGTAAATGAATCTTTCACACCTTCAGATATTATATGTTATTGATAATATCAATACATGTCAGGATTTGAAACTTCCATATTTCGTCTAATTCAAAATATTTCCCAAGTTGGATCAGAGTGTCTTGAATTGGCTGCTTTGAGCTGTGCAAAATTTTTGTAAAGTGAAAGAGAATTGAGTGATAGAAAAGATGAAGAATCTGTTTGAGTATGAACAATAAATAAAGCATGGTAAACAGTGAGATATGCAGAAAAAATTCCCCGTACTTGTGTATTAGCCTTGAAGTGGCCTCCAGGGCAATTACTGCACAGTGCTAATTTCTGAAGTTATTTAATGTGAGTCATGTATTAGTCCTCAGAAAAAAAAAATTCTAACCTTGTTAGTTTATTAAAAAAGAAAATGGTAACCAAACACTTGATAAACAGCAACATTGACAAATGTTTGAAAAGTGACCATTGATTTAAAATCTTGTCTGAAATTAATAAGAAAATTTTAGAAGTTATTTTTATTTGGAAAAGGTGAAACATGTTAAAAAGATTTCTTTCTTTCATACGTGTTAGCTATTTCTCAGTTAAGCGAGGAAGTGTCAAAAAAACAGATGATTGAGCTTTAAAGAAAAACAACTTAATCGCAAGAAAAAAGGATTTCCACCTCCCTGCCTACACCCCGTTTAGTCACCATCTGTGACACTCAGTAGATATGTGGTTATTATTTTATCTATCCATCTATCTATACCTTTGATGCCTGTTCCCTTCTGGAACTTCCCCAAGGGGATGGCCATGGCAGTAGAGTCTCCATAACTAGTGAACTCCAGTGCTGCTTCTCAGCCTTTAGTGTCTAACCCATAAGAAGCCACTGGCAGTGGGCAAGTCTAGTCCACTGTTTGCAGAGGCTCCTACCTAATGTTCCTATTGACCACTTGTACTTAATGCTCTTGCTTAATATTTCTAACTGCTATTTCTACCCAATGCTCCTACCTAAATGTTCCTTCCTACTGCTTCTACTTATTGCTCCTACCATTTTGCAGTAGGGCAGGGGTAGCACATAGCGCTTACCATAGGAAAATCTAGAGGTAGGAAGAATGAGCTGTGCGAGTTAAGTGTTGTTAGGTGTTATTTGTGACAAGGAGAGATTGTATGTTTGTGGGCAGAATGCCAGTAGTCCACATGTGGATGAGGCAGAAAGATAAGACAGCTACCTGGGTCAGAGGAGTGCAACTTGACAACCACTCGAAGTGCTGGCTCACTATTTAGCTGTCACTAACCTACCAACTACCTAAGCCTACCAACTACCACCTTGACCCCGTTATGTTTTCTAGCCCATTGACAGCACATCAACCCTCGTAAACCTCACTGGTACAGTTAATTTCATCCCATGCATTCCTCTCACCCCTTTGAATGTTCAGGCCCCAATATCCATAAGTTGCCCTCACATTTCCTTGGTCTCTCCAATACCCTTCTACTTCAGGTAAGCCGCTCTTTTTAGTCCAGAAGAGGGTAGATGTAGTGGAAATGAAATGTTTAAAGGTAACATGTAGTGTCAGGAGGTTTATTGCATTAGTAATAACAGGATAAGATAGAGGTATGGGAATAAGAAGAATGTGGTTGAGAGAGAGCTGCTGGTGTGCTGAAATGGTTTGGACGTAGGGAGAGAGAATGAGTAAGGAGTGGTTAACAATGAAGATTTATGTATAAGAAGTTGATGGGACAAGGAGAGGGGAGACTAACTTGGAGATGGAAGGTGGAGTGAAGTATATTTTGAGTGCTAGATGACTGAACATGCAAAGGGTGAAAAAAGACATGAATGGGATATAGTCAATTGGAGCATTTTGGTATACAAGGAGCAATGTACTATCAGTGGACTGAATCAAGGCATATGAGGCAAATTGGGGAAACCACAGAAAAATTTGTGGGGCCTAGTTATGAATAGGAGCTGTGTTTTGGTGCCTTACACATGACAGCCAGAGAATGGATGTGAGCAAATGTGGCCTTTCTTTGAATGTTCCTGGTACTACCTCGCTGATGTGGGTACTCGCGAACAATTATGAAAAATAAATGAATATAAAGGCAGTATGGATGGTACAGTAGAACAGTAGAAATATGGGTGGTACAAAGAGGCTGATACCCATCTATTTTTAATCTGTATGTGTTGTATATTATTTTTGTTGGTTGATTATTTGGGACAGTATTTCCATCATTTGCATAATGTTTTGAGATACTACCCTCCCCAAGTCCCTAACCCATTACTTACATAGAACTGGGTCTCAGAATTTAATGTGATTTGATACTGTGTATTCTGTTTTTTGGTACCTATCTCATGCTATATCACATCCCTACTCTGTAAAAAAGGGTATTAGTATGTGGATAGAATAGATATGGGAAAGATGGGTAAGCATGGAGTAAACTGCATGTTTAATCACTCTGAATCATACAATGCACTGTATTGAACAAAGTAAATAGGGCTAGATTCACACTTCCAATTGGATTCATAACGGACAATCAGATAAAAGAATGCTTGTATACATTTCATTAATTTTGGATGTATTTATAGTATCTCAGTATTCATCAGTATATTTATATTCTATATATGATGTTTTTCAGTCCCATTAAAATTCCTGAAGGAGCGGACATCAAAGAGACTTATGCCAAGTTTCCTTATATGGAGAAGGATATAGCTTACAGGTAAATATTTCACTGGTTTGAGAAGTAAATAAGATAATTGATTGACCAGATAACTGATTAATTTTTTGTAGGTAATCAACTTTAGCATAGTTTTAGAGCTGTTGGATATATTTATGTTTAAGAATCTTAAGGATACTCTATGATCTTCCCAAATAGAGGAGGCTTTTACAGCCACTCTATTAAGTTTATTTCATTACTCCTTCATGAAAAAACTCAAAATTTACAGCCATTATGAAAGTTTAATAAAAGATTATTCATAGTATATTTCAGTTGATTGTATGAGAATTTAAGCTGTAGATGAGATGAACTGATGCTATAAATGAATCAAAAAGGTTAGGTTTATTTCAGATAGGGATGCCATAGGAAATGTATTTTGTGGTCGTATGAATGATGATGTTGGTCTCACGTAAATCCAGTTCATGTTCATGTAGAAAAAGAAGGTTGCTTTCTTGTGAGTGTGGAAGTTCATTTTTCACTGTAGCACACTAGATATGGGTTGAGGGGTGTGTGTGTGTGTGAGTAGTGAGAAAGACTGTGTATACCTGATCCACTTCATGGAAATGAAAGTAGGTGTGATGATATGAAAGTGGGTGATAGATAAATGTGGAAGGAAAACTAGGGAACAAGGATGCAGAAATGAAATATGATGGTGAGGTATGAAGGCTGAAGATGTTGGTTAGAGTGAAGAGGAGTTGCAGAAGTTTGTGTGTTCTGTGATGTTTGTAAGCCTAGGTGATTTAGGGTAAAAAGTAAAAATAAAGTAATGGTTTGGTAAACAGAGAAGAGGTAGTTAAAGCTTTGCTGAAGATGAAAGCCGGCAAGGCAGCGGGTTTTGATGGCATTGCAATGGAATTTATTAAAAAAGGGGGTGACTGTGTTGTTGACTGGTTGGTAAGGATATTTAATGTATGTATGACCCATGATGAAGTGCCTGAGGACTGGCGGAATGAATTTGCCATTGTACAAAGGCAAAGAGGATAAAGGTGAGTGCTCAAATTACAGAGGTATAGGTCTGTTGAGTATTCCTGGGAAATTATATGGGAAAGTATTGAGTGAGAGGGTGAAAGCATGTACAGAGCTTCAGAGTGGGGAAGAGCGGTGTTTTCAAAAGTGGTTGAGGATGTGTAGATCAGGTGTTTGCTTCGAAGAATGTATGTGAAAAGTACTTAGAAAAGCAAATGAATTTCTATGTAGAATTTATGGATCTGGAGAAGGCATATGGTAGAGTTGATAGAGATGCTCTGTGGAAGGTAT
>JAUUDZ010450580.1:0-12657 GCA_032361705.1 Panulirus versicolor
GAGAGAGAGAGAGAGAGAGAGAGAGAGAGAGAGAGAGAGAGAGAGAGAGAGAGAGAGAGAGAGAGAGAAGAAGAAAATGAAAAAAGACACACAGAGTCAATACTGTTTTACCAGAAGTAATTAAACGGTGTATTGATATACGAAGAAATCTGTAGTTTCGGAAAAAAGGGAAAGATTTTGCTTAAAGATTAAAATGTTAATTACTGAATGTAAATATAAGATAATATGCTGCTGTTGGCCAAGTCAGGAAAATTGCAGCCTTTTTAAAGCTTGTAGATTTATAGGAAGGAGGAAATCATGTTTGCTATTAATTTTCCCGTCGTAATTAATGAGAATTATAACATGGCAGGATGTATATATGTATGTATATACGAACCTGCATTAAATAGGATAAGTTGGCAGTTCCCCGTCCTGCAGGTGCTGTAACGAGAGCAGTGGATTATGTTGATCTACGCGGTTTATACCAGTAAATTGAAATCACTGTGCCCAGAAATTCTGAATTTGCGAATAAGATTTTGTTCCACGAAAACGTATCATTTCTGGTGGCAGTTTCGCTTTAAACCGAGAGCCGTAGGGTGTGTTTGGTTGGCTGTTTGGGCTAAAGGCTTGTCGACTGCCAGACCCATTGATTAATGGCCGTCGTCGTCTACCTACGTCCACCAGCTGAGAAATCTTTTAACGCCCTCTTCAGGTGTCGAGGATGATCCTAAGACCACTTGCACTTTCGCAGTGCGTGTGGCCGCTGAGTTGCGTGTGTGTGTATGTGTGTGTGTGTGTGTGTGATCACGTCAGTAGTGAGTGATTAATGAGGGTCACGTAACTTGGCAAGATCGTCCTTACGGAAGTGTGAGTCAGTAATGGATGTCTGTTAGTGTTGGCCACGAGGTAATGCTCTGAAGTTTACCTGCACTTTTTCTTGTTTCTTTTTTCTTCTACCTATGAAAGTGGGTAGTATTACTGACGGTGCTGAGGTATGTATGAGATCAATGTGTCTTAAGGCAGAGGAGACGAATCACAGCACAGGAGACCGACCAGTCAAAGGCAGAGCAGACTGACTGACTTGTCCAAGCCTTAGGAAACTTGTCGAGGTAGAGGAGACGTTTGGAAGCGATGATACCATGGCAGCGCCAGTATTTTTAAGAGCATCTGAAAATGCGGCCGAGTTGATGATACAGGTGATGCCCTACGACAGAAGTCATTGACCGTTTTAAGCACGACGCTACGAGAACGTTCGCTTACGATGGCCTGGTCTCTGTAGCCTGACCCTTAGGAAAGTCGGATGTCAGCCCGGATGTCAACCACGGGTCGTTCTGTCGTGCTCAGTTGTCGACTCGTCGTGTTCAGAGGGGTCGCACCATCGAGCTCAGTGGATCAAAAGATGACACTCTGGGTCCTGTGCTTCGAACCTCTTTTTTTTTTTTTTTTTTTTTTTTTACCCATGTACACTACCCTGTAATAAACTCTGAAGAGACAATACCCAACACTAGACTTCGGGCAATATACCCCCCACTCCCTCCTACACACACACACACACACACACAGAGGTGAAATAAACATCATCGATATTTAGAAACCGACTTAAGAAGCACTACTTCACCACCTTCTAACCACATGTGACAGGCTCACCTGCCATTTACCCAACATTAGCACACCCCAGGAGCCGCCCTGGCATACGTGGCGAGTAAAATAGGAAAACAATAGCTCCATAAATTGCCGATTTCGTATAGACTGAAGGCACATAACGACGCGGTGTCCGTGAGCGTCTATTGTTTGCTGGGAGACAGAGGAGGTAAGAATGACGTTTTTGTTTATACTAAACAGCCGGTAATTATTAGTGTCCCCCCTTTTCCTTCCCCCCCCCTTCCCCTCCCTTAAATACACCAAAAATAAGAGACTACAGCTTGTAGATGCAGTCTAGGATGTAGCCGTATTTTACCTTTAAAGATAGCAAGTTAGATGTCTTATCAGATGTCTGATAGGTTGAGGGTGTGATGGATAACTGATAAAACTTGAAAGAAGTATACTCGTACAAGAATATACTCCCCACTGGTATACTCTTGATTTAAACGTGTTTTGATCGCTAACCTGTTTGACAGTGTTCGATGCATAGTATAAATCTATGCCTGTGGTCCCTTGAGAGTTTATAACCTACGTCTGTCGAGGTTCTTTGAGACTAGCAAATGCGAACCAATCAAGAGTATGGAGCGAAACATTCCAATATTCCGTCAAACTGTACAAGTGGGTCTTCTTCGGCTGGCTGACAGAAACGTGCTTAATCACATAGTTTGACTCCCTAAGGCGTGAGAGATAAAGGTCTGTGTGACTTGCTATTTCTAAGTTGGATGCTGAAGCGCTAGGTGGGGACACACGTCCTCGGGCGTCCATGGACACGAACGTGGAGCCTGAGGGTGGAGGAAGAGTCCTTTCTCTCCTTCGCCATGGCTGACTCGAAACCCAGGGCCACCAGCAACCAAACACCTCCATGACCAACACACTTATCACCATCGCTACAGTACTCACTATCGTCACACATCATCATCTCAACAAACAGTATCACTATTGTCATTCCAGTTCACAATCATGTGACTGTCCGACATTATGGTGACCCAAGTCAAATAACTTTACCCTCTCATCATCACCACCACACCATCGCCAACACCGCTTCCTCCACCACCGACCACCATCACCAACACCGCTTCCTCCACCACCGACCACCACTCTCCAGGTTGCAGCAGCGTTGATGGAGTATCGTCTCGGGTTCCCTCGTCTGGGGGGCAGGGTGTGGTGGGTTACCAGGATGGCCTCCCCTGCTGGGCTGGTGGCAATGTACCTGATCCCCGGTGACGGTACATACGGTACACCTGCCACAAGGGAGGGAGGGAGGGGGGACGGGGGGATTGACTGGTGCCGGGGTCTGTGTGGTGTACCTGGTAGTGTGGTGTACCTGGTGGTGAATAGTGTGGTGTACCTGGTAGAGGGTAGTGTGGTGTACCTGGTAGAGGGTAGTGTGGTGTACCTGGTAGAGGGTAGTGTGGTGTATCGAGTAAAGGTTACTGTGGTGTACATCCTCGTCAAAACTTACTGGTGTGGACATTCAACCAAAACGTTCGTTCGTTTTATATAAAATCCTTCGTTTGTGGACAACGTACCTCACTCCATGTGGCGGTACAAACGGTACATCAGCCACGGGGTAGGGAGGGTGCACCTGACGTCTAGTGTGTGGGGTACCTGGTGCCTCTGTGGTTTACAACCTAATTAAAACGTAACTGGTATGAACATGACCTAAAACTGGTCGTTCATTGTTTTATAGGGAGTGGGTGGTTCGAGTTACACATGCACCAGCGTACGAGGACCTGGTGTCAAAACATCATATGACGATTTCCTTCACCGAGACGTAAGGTTTTACGATGTTCAGTTCAGACGACGGTCGCACACACAGGCCCCCGCTCCTCCTCCTCCCCCAACACACACACAGTCCTCAGAATAGTGGACGTTATCTCGGCGTCATATTTCTGGCCTGAACGTGTAACATACTCGGGGATGGAGCCACTCTCTTCGGGTTCTCTCTCTCTCTTTCGGTTCCTCCCCACCTCTTACAACACGAGGTCCTGAGTTAATCTCCCAACACCTATTCTAATCGTCGCAATAGGAAGAGTTCCTCCCTCCCCCTATCACCCACCCCTACCTTTCGTCAGAGTTCCTCCCCCCATCATCCACCCTACTCTCCCCCAAAGTGTCTCCGTGCCCATAGTTCTTCAGCTTCACCCCCATTACCCAACACTGAGGTCTCCCCCATACCTAAAGCTCCCCATCTCGCTCGTCTCGCTTACCTCCCACGTCTTCCCACACCACAAACTTCTTCTTTCTTCTTCCATCCCATCCCGTGTACCTCCCTCCCTCCCTCAAATCTTCCCTCCGGGCTCTGGGACACGACGGGTGGCTCCCAGGGCTGCGCCGCCGCCTCCGTCAGCCCTGCAGGAGGTCGTCCAGAGAGATGGACATATTCCAAAAATGTGATAAGTTGAGACACGCTGGCCAGATCCCGGACGATGAACAGTGATATCCATTCATTAAAACCTGTTTCCTCGTCTGTTCTCCTGTCTTGAAACTTTTTTCCTTGGTTTATTTATTTTTGCTGGAATTCGTCGGGGTTTTTAGTTAAAGATTTACCTAAAGGGAACCATATTCTGTTTGGCGTTGTTTTGATATTTGTTTGAAAAGACTCGGACGTAAGTCGGCGAAAACTCTTCGTTTCTATCTTCAACATTGGAGCTAAGTTTACGGGAAGATAAGAGTTTGATAACCATTATCGTTAAGATTATTAGTAAATCCCTGATTACTGAGAGTCTCTTGCTACTCTTTAATCTGATTAATCGTACCGGGTCACTTGTTTAGACCTGGGTAATAGACTTTCTATATGCTCGTTGAACTGTCTACCTATGTGTCATCGTTCGATACGCTGCCGCTGGTTTGATCCACACTGAATTGTAGTGATTTGTCCCTATCTGATCAGCTGTTAATCAAACGTTGATCTGAACTAACTGTGTCTGATCAGGTGCATTGCATACATGTACAGTTCTAATGGTTTACACTCGATCTAATTGTGTTTATCTAACCACTTACAATTCACTCGCTGATGTCATTCTTTGAATACTATCTCTCTCTACACTCGCTTATTTCACTGCTGTATGCTAATTACTTGTTCTGCAGCCGCTGATTTGATTGAGAACTTTATAAAAATGCTTTCTGCAGTTGATGTCACTATATCCATTTTCACAGTTTAATCCATACATTTTACTGCACTTGTAAGACTAGATTCTGCGCATCCTCTTATCTCAATGCATCTTTCCCATCTCGCGTTGATAGCTTATCTCACCATGCTCTTTCATCAGGCCTGCTCAACTCGTTGTGCCTAATTCAACACTTGCTCTGCACGAATTGGTCTAATTGATCCCTATCATCCACCCCCCTGTTCTTCCCCTAATAACCTCACCTGTTATGGTCATTAATCTCACCTGTTATGATCATTAATCTCACTGTTGTCCATTTTATCCCTTGCTCCGTGTTAATTGATCTGACTGTAGCCATTTCATCATTGGGGGTCCTCCACCCGCTGATGTTGCTGTATTTGCTTTGATCACTTGATTCGCACGTGCCAATATCACGTCTATGGGGGGCTTATACTGCGGATGCGAGGCGTCAGTTTTAGTATACTAAACATGATGGCAATGAGGGAGTGTGTCTGTGTGCCAGTGAGGCCATTTCTTTATTGGTTCTTGACGCTTCCTCGCAAAGGCGGAGGAGGCAATCGTGGGTAATCAAGCTAAAGCAGTTCGCACATCTTAGATCATCTTCAGTTCTTTGATTTTAATCTGCCTATGGGATCATATACCCCAAATTGTTTGATCACTGTGAATTCAGTCTTTGCCTCTGGCTTATCAATACTATACTTGCCCTCTTATCTTGCTCGTTTTGTCTCCTTCTGTACAGATAAGGTATTCAAATGACCGGCATAGACCATCAAGGTCCTCTTTTATCTACTAGCCAGGTTTCGCAATCATTCCCACATATCTATCATCAACAGTTGATCATCCATTCACCGATCTTAATTTCGTCCATTATTCAATTTCTTGTGTATCTGCTTTATACTGATTACTTGTTCTATACACAAGTATGGTTAATCCATTAATCCTTCAGTGTAAACAATGATTAATCTGTTGATCCTTTTTTGCGAAGTTATGATATATGCTGCTATGATTAATTCATCAATAAATCTAAATATACAGTTGATTATTCTGTTCATGTGCAGGTGTCATAAGCTCATTAATCAGTCTTTACGTACAGGTACGTCTAATGAAATGACTCCTAAGCTAAGGGATTAATGGTTGATCCCTCTAAATACTCGAGTACAATTAACCCATTGATCTTTCTTGATCTACATGATCAGTACATTAATCTTAGGTATGATTAATCCATTAATCTCTCTGAAGCTTCCATACATAAATAACACTAACCTAATTGTGTGCCAAGAATCATTGAACGAATACCTTAATTGGTTGAGTTAGGGTGTTAGACTGGGTGTATTCCTTGAGAATATTATCTAACTCATGAGGGGTGAATGAATCTAAAAGGTAATGAGATTTTATCTCATTCACTTATGAGTCATTTTTCCATGTCAAACTCACTAATGCCACTGTCTACTTTTAAATGTACCTTTGTATTCCATAAACTCAGTGTTGCATATCGGCATGCCCTCCTATTACAGTATCTGCATTTAGTTCCAACCTCCTCCTCCTCCATTTCCTCCATCCCTTTGCACCACAAGCCTCAAAATTTATACCTGGAGTCTCCACTGTATATATATACCATTAATTTCACTACCCCAATCATCAACCCTCTTTATACCCCAGTCACCCCTTCCTAAACCATCAACACAATCATTTTCGAACTATCAATTGCAATCTTTGCCAAATCCAAAGTCTCTAAACCATCAACTTCACACTGTTTTTGACCATTTCTTTTTGGTCATTTAACTCCATTATTTCTCTTTACCTTGTAGAACATTGACCTTCATCGCCTACAGCACTAACTCTATTCCCAGCCTCTGTAACCCCCTCGTCTCCATTACAATACTCGCTCTGCTTCTTAACGCCATTACACCCATTATTTTACTCTACGAACAGGACTCTCTGTTGTACTACAAAATGCATCCATCTGCAACATTAGCTTTTCTTTATACAACATCAAGTCCATAATCTTGTCAATTCTAGACTTGATGCATCTTTACTCCAAACTCCTCTTAACAAGGCCTGTTTACAGACCCCCAAATCAACAGCATCATTGTTCAATGTACTGAACGACTCTCTACTTCTCCACAATCTCATACAGTGGCCACAATCCACCAATAATCCACATGTAATCTGAAAAATATTTCACTCTTACTGCACAACCTGATCCTTCAAATTCCACCAATATCAGTCGCATCCACCATATTTTTTTTTTTTTTTACCAACATTTCGCCTAAAATGCTCCACACCCTCCACCATTGTCCCACACCCTTCACCATCATCCCACTCCCTCCTTCACCATTATCCCACACCCTCCTTCACCATTATCCCACACCCTCCACCTCCAACACCACCATCCTTCTCAATCCTTATTCCCCAGTACTCTCTCACAACCGCCCCACCAAAACTAAAAGAACATAGCCTTTTAACCATCTTCCCTCCAAACTTCCAGGCAATACCAGAGGGAGACGAAGAGGGACTGGAACCCATCACCCAGACACAAGACGCCAGTCGCCTTTGCCTGGCACACATATGTATATATATATATAAACCTGGGCAACGGACGGAGTCTAAGAAGAGGAGGAGGAAGGAGAACCATTTCCATCAACCATGCTGGTCAGGATCTCCCCGAGGACAATAATGAGACGAAGGATACTTTCCGTAAGTCAAGCAGGCTGCATAATTCGGTGAGCTTCTCTGTTCTGATGTCTTTATCAGATACACTGGATGTGCAAGAGGGTGAGGGAGGGGGAGGTGGGGGGGGGGGGTGGTTTAAAAGCTATATATATATGTATATATGCATCTTGGGTCTTAAGAAATGAGGAGACATGGGTGATATTACCCCGTTCAGTGTCTTAGAGCTGGGCTTGAGGTCTGTTACACTCGCTCGAGACGAGGCTGGCGACTCGCACAAGAATGTTTTTGATGGTCAGGTTTGGTATTACTGGGAGGGAGGAGGAGGAGGAAGAGGACAGGAATTCGAAAGCACCCCAGTCAGTTTATTGTTCCTGTATGAACACATTAATCCATTTGCCTAGTATTATCTATCTGTTTCTATCTATCAACATACCTAGCACTTGCATTATAACACGTACTAGACATACGCCTTTGAAAAAAATGTATACAAATATGCATATTTATTTCGACATAGATAATTCTTAATGGGGTACGAAGTCGAATACAAAATCATGTACATTCTCGAATTAAAATGAGGGGGTAAAAAAAAGTATAAATCCAGTTCTTTGTGAGGAAACACTCGTGTCTCCTGTCTTGCCTGACACACTGCTTTCTATGCAGAATAACCAGCATGACCTAAATCAAATACACCAGCCTGTGGAGAGATGTTATCATTGGCAAAAGATAACATCTCAAAAAGCTGAATGGAAGTACGGTACTCGCCTCGGGCTACGCGTCTTATCTCTATCGCTTCGTCCTATCAAGATGCGAATATTCAAAAGATAACTGATATGAATTACAGAATACAGGTATAGTCGTCTGCTGTATATCTGTAAGGGTAAAAGTCGTGAAGTAGTTTTCTTAGTGTTGGGGAAGGGAGAGTATGCTTACCGTAGAGGTATATCATGCAAATGAAACAAGAGTAAATATGGAGGTCTGAATCACACTATTGATAATAGCCATGTATCAAAAGACTTTCATGGCTTTGATAAAGCTATGATAAAGCTAAGTATATATACATATCTATCCGGGAGGCATGTCATGTGTTGAAAGCTATATGGCGTGGGAAGTACGCGCGAGGGAACAAAAGGTCATAATCATCACACTGGGCGAAAGGACAATAAGGAAGCTAATAAGAATAATCCTTAATAGTAATTACTGAAGGAGACCAGAGGAGACACTGCCTTAAGCCACCATAGCCAGTGATGCCCACACCCACAGAAGGAGGAGGAGGTTACTACTGCTACTACTACAGCCTTTCAGCATCGTCAGTAGAGACCACGCTACTGCACCTCTAGTCTAGAGAAGGCCACTCTTAGAGACCCTATCCACCCCCATCAGGAAAGACCACAGGAGACTCGGACTTCTACTCGCCGTCAGGAGAGGTCAAGCCTCTGATACAGAAGAGGTGGATGTAGACAAGATTACTCTAGATATCATGGAGAGAGAGCCAATGCCTCGCCTGGAATCTAGAGAGACCAAAGGCTCTGACCACCGTCAGGAGGGGCGGTGGCGTGGCTCCAGGAAGGTGTTGGGTACATCACAGAGCAAAGCTATCCGATCCCTGATTTATATGCTCTGTGCCTGACACCGACACATTATTTAAACAACAATTAACCAGAACAGAAACTCATTTTTTGCTGTTCATTGGTAGAGAAAAAAAAAGAGGACCATGTTCGATACTAGTGACATATGACCTGATGGTAGTTTATTGGCAAACTTTATAAAAATAGATAAATGCATTATGACGATTTGACTTGGAAAGTTGTGGATAATGAGGAATGTGTTGGCAGATTGGAAGTCCCTCTTCGTTGCCCACGTCGAGTGTAGCTTCGTTCAGTGATCACTCTATCTTATCTCTATCTATCATAGGCAATGTTTCAAACCAGCCTTTCTTGAAGGAGTCCATCCCAACCCTTTCTTCTATTTTCAAAAAAAAAAAGAAAAATGATATAATTGAAATGATAAACTGACGAACACAGTTTACAAACATCACAGGAATGGTCAGGAGCAAGATTTATGTCTTTTACCCTCGCATCCTGAATACCTATTTAACATATCACTGTCTTAAGCTGAATATGACGAAGCATTTTGCAGTGCATGAGGAGAGAGTGAATCACTTTAGAGTAACAAGTCGCCACATCATCGTCCATTTGAATCTAATTCTAGAAAGCTTTCGGAGGAAGAAGATGTCAACTCTTATTTCCAAACGAATATTTTCCACAATGCAGAGCCGTAACATAGCATAGCACAGTGCGGAACAAAGGAACACTTGTTGCAAGCTAGGCGGCTCAATTGTTTACTCTTACTTCTGAGTGCATAATGAGATGCAGTGATAAGCAATACAGCGGTCCTCGAAAGAGACCTCCTGACTCGAAGGGCCACGCCATTGTACTGCACGTCTGAGTACACACGAGACTTGTTGGTATTGAGTTCATGGGTAATAAAGTATTGCTACGATGATAATGCTATTATCATTAATAACGTAGTTTTTATGAAGATAATTTCTATTTATGCAAATATCAACTTGGGATCGAAAGGTTGAGTGATGCACTGGCAGAATTATGCTCCTACAGGAGTCTCCATAGATCGTGAATGAAAATAGATCTGTGAGAGGGAGAAGCGCTTCCGTTGTACAGGCCCGACTCTCCCTCACAGAAAGCTGGGCGGGAGCTTTGTATATCCTTCCTGAGTACGACAGTTTAACAGCCTCGTATTGCAAGTTCTCCTCCTCCTTCAGGAGAGTTTTCGGAGACCTGATGAGCCCCCTTAAGGTACAGAGGAGCCAAGGGCCTCTTCTCCTGAAGGTCCGGCACAAACTATGGAACCAATTCCTGTAGAAGTAATTAAAGAACTTCGAGAGGCTTAGACCAACAGACGAGAGCTAAGGGCCTCTCCCTCCTGCAAGACACGCAAGACCTAAGAAGCGACTGGCCGTAGAAGGCAAAATGAGACTTCGTTTTCTAAGTCGTCCTCCCCTTTCAAGGACGACTGTTGGAGGCCTGAAGAACCTCAGGCAAGTAAATAAGACATGCAAGCCACACGCCAGAATGTATGAGCTGTGCTGAATAAGATGAATAAGACGTGAATGAGTAATGGGAGGACTTCGTGCCAACTAGGTAACGCGGTTGTTTCTCACTTATCACTAAGTCAGGCCCCACGCTGCCCTCATGACGGTGTTAACTTGCAGAATTATGATAGAAGAAAAGAAAGACTAAATAATCGGGGGGGTTGACAGCTCGCTGTGGGACGTGGGAGGGGAGGGAAGAGAATCGCCACACCTCTGTTTTTCGCCCCTTTCATGCTTTGACATCTCTGCCACCCTGATGCAAGTCAGGGTGGCAAGGAAGTAGAGTCTTAATCTCGGTCAGCCTGTTGTAGATTTTTAGAAACTTCAACCCTGGTGGCAAGATTGGGAGAGCGTATGTAACTGACAGCATCATTGTTCTTACATATTCTGATGAAGAAAATCATCCTTTTTTCTTTTTCGAAGTTTCCTAAGTAACACTAGGATTGTTTAACCATACACGATCTTCTATCGATAAGTAAAACCATATTGCATGTTCTTCCACATATTACTTTGTGATAACTTGGACTTTGTAATTCTTTTGATATCCAAAACGTATGGTCCATAAATCCTATTCACATTCACTGAACAGTGTACTAAATTTGTATAGATAATGTATACACCACCTATATACATTTAGACGAACTGGATCCCCGATTTGTCTTGCGTACAGTAGAAATGCTCCCATGCGCGACGTTTTCTTTCCTTCAAGAGCAAATTACTCTTACAAATCCCTTGATAATCTCCTCGTTTGCAAAACAAATAAAAAAAGAGGAAAAGAAATTATCTCGTACTTTGCAAGTGGTTGGAATTATTACAACTGGCGACTCTGATGACGAGTTAATGACACCTCCAATTACGTCGGTCGTAGCATTTGTGGGAATCCTGCAGAGCAATTAATCTAAATTATCCAGTTTGCTGCCGTCAAGACTTCCTGGGCCCCACCCCACACCCCAAACACCCCCATCTCTCTCCTCTAACCCCCCTAGCCAGTGGTTGAAAAATAACAACGCGGTTCAAAGGTCATGTCCGCTACTGGATTTTCATGATATATATCTATATGGTGTAACGGTTAGCGTTCCTGACCATGACGCAATCACGGACCGCCCAGGTTCGAGCGCATTGGTTCGAGTCCTGGTTGCGGCAATCTGTCCACAGTCAACCCAGCTGTTCATCCACCCTCAGAGGTTGGTCGATGAAATGGCTACGTGGTTAAGGCTAGGGTATATATAACATCGCGATCAGCTAAGCCACATGCCACACCCCATTTCCCTCATCATACAAAGGAATAATAATAAAAAAAAGGACAGAGACCCGACCAAATCCTCCTGGGAATGCTGACTGCCATTACTATCACAGATGAGGTAATAGTCTGACAGGCGTATCTATACACACACACGTAACGCATCAGAGTGTGGCAAATAGGAGATCAAATTGACGTCTCCTATTTTTACCCCTGATGGGCTTCTGTCATTAGGTGGCCACAATCGCTCGCTCGAAGACGTGAATTATTCATCTACAGTCTCTGTCTGGATGTGTGTCTGTCTGTCTGTCTCTGTCCAGTGTATGAGATGACGTGTGTACAGGAATTCCTCGCTTCCCATCTACACCTGGCCACATCGTCTGTCATTGCTTGCGAGGTCGATTTTCTACCTTTAAAGAAGTTTTGCTATCTTTTATAGAGGATGATAGATGTATGAATGTAGAATAGATTTTGAAATATAAGGAAGATGTTGTAGTTATATTATCTAGAATGTTGTATACATTGTCTAGCTGCGTTTCTTCGTCGTATATCAAGTGACTGTTGTATTTCTTGTATCTCCCCTGTTGTGATTATTACACGAAAGTGCGCTTGGGAACTTATCGTGTTTCATTTCCCCCGTGGACTCTTAGGAATACCCATATTTTAATTCCAATTCGAGAGTACTTTACTAATTTCATTGACTATTGAGGCTTCGTTACTCGCACTGCTCCTCCTCGCTGACAAATGGATAAAAGTAAACTTTTCGACACTAGCCTTGCGAAGAAAAATTGCAATTAGACTCTAAGACTAATTCAGCCAGCCAGTTCCCGGCCAAATCAGAGATTCTCTTCCTCTGGGTGTGTGTGCGTATATACATATATTAT
>JAUUDZ010450591.1:0-12657 GCA_032361705.1 Panulirus versicolor
TCTCTCTCTCTCTCTCTCTCTCTCTCTCTCTCTCTCTCTCTCTCTCTCTCTCTCTCCCCTGATAGTGACTGGTAGGCAGCTAATGACCACAGTACTACCCGCCTGGGAATAGGGAGGGTTTGCGATAGATGCGCAGCGAGTCCACAATTCAGCTGCTGTCAAGTCTCACTCCTTTGGTCTAGGTTGCTGCCTTTTCTCTCTCCTTCACCCACACGTGGGCTGCTGGCATTCAGAACACAAACATACAATCTCTCCACCTCACACATAACGCTTGACAACACGTAACTCACAAGGCTCGTTCTTCGTAACGGCGCGCGCTACGCGTTGGCAAAGCCTTTTGGCAAAATCTCGTCTTAACAATACGTAAGTACTCCTGTCCCCCACCCCTCCTAAGCACCCAGTGACCCACCGCATTTCCCCTCCCAACAAAGAGCAAATTTTACCCTCGCCCTGTTTGCCACCCTCTTGCCTCCAGTCCAATCGCCAAGCAGCAGCAGCACTAGCCTACCTTCCCCTTCCATCCATCAGCACCTCAGCCACCTCCCGCTTCCCCTCCCCTCTGTTCCCAGCACTCACTGGAAACCGGATGTTTCCGGAGTGGCGGGCGAGGCATGCCAGCCTCGCCACACAAATCACGGCAGTGCCCTCGTCCCCCCACGTTATGTGATGCGTGGGTGAGGGAGGGAGGAGGCAGGGAGCTACACCTTGGCGCTAGCTGTGTGTGTGTGTGTGTGTGTGTGTGTGTCTAGGAAGCGAATGTCAGAGGATATATATATATATATATATATATATATATATATATATATAAGTCACGTAACCAATTTATCGGCCAGCCCCTAGGGGAGGATGAACAGCTAGGATGATTGCGGACCGATTCCTGCCATTGGCATTCAAACCAATTCGGGCTCGATCCCGAGCGGCCCTTGAATAGCTCTTGATCAGCAATGCTAATCGCTACACCACGAAGGTTCGTATATTTCCAGCCTTTGGCCATTAAGCCGCCCCGCCTCACGTGACGACCAAGAAATCCAAACACCACCGGGTCATCTGCAGGGCGTCCAGGTAGTCTATCTCTTGAGTCAGACGATATACAACTCGATTCCAAGATATCCAGTAGGATCTGTTGACTCACTGGAAACCCCCGCGTTACCTGCTGACTCATGACTAGCTGCAGACCACTTAGGACACCCAAAGCTGCCTGCCTGGCCTGCTGGGATACTCCACACTACCTACAGACCTGTTGGAACACACCACACTAACTACGGACCTGCTGGGACACCCCACACAGCCTACAGACCTGCTGGGACACCCCCACCCTGCATGCTGACCTGTTGGGACACCCCTATCCTGCATGCTGACCTGCTGGGACACCACACACCACCTGCTGACCGGCAGGGCGCCTCGCACCACCTGCTGATCACAGGACTCAACAGTAACAAGAGCAACTCACGTGAATAGCACCACCTGCTAACTTCACGACTTGAAAGCACCAGCTGGCTACTCACAAAACTACCTGATTACTTTAAAACGTGACTAAAACTACCTCACAAATCACAAGCGGTATAGCCAACTGCCAACGCCAATCAGGCATAGCATCAAGTAACTGTAAATACAAGGAACAGTCAACTACAAGTACCGCAGCGAATTACCGATATTACTAGCATAACAACAAACACAACAGCAAAATTACCGACATAACTACCATCAATGCAGCTAATTACTGACGTCACACAGACAAGTCCTGCAGCTGATCACCGACACTTCTATAGCAACTATGGCTAACTATCCACATAACCAGCAGCATAACTAAAATCACCCCTTCCTAAGGACGGAGGATACTATGAGCATTGAGATGAAGCCCTTGCCCTACGACTGAGGTCTTGACCGGGAGTCCAGAGGATCCGTGTGACGGTGCAGGGCAGAACCAGGTGGGGCAGGGCCTATATTTACTGCCTGAGGACCAGGAGGGGACGCCGGGCTAAAATACCCTCATGACCCCTCGCTGCCCACCTCCCTACCCTCTTGCACCACCCTCCCTTCTGCCCTCTTGTCTCTTCCCTGTACCGTGTGGTACAAGAGACGTCCGGGGGGGGGGGCTCTACCCCATCACCACCCTGTAACTCGGACAGTCTCCCTCGAGAGTGATGGCCGAGTCTTTTTTTAGTTCGTATCTCGTTTTCTTTGCTTGTGCATTACTGTAATCACATTAGGTAATTACATTCACAAACACAAACACACACACACACACACACATACCGTGTCAATGAACACACTAGAATATGTGTGAACTGACGATGATACAGTCTCGAACAAGGTAACACTTCATTCGCGGTGTAACCCCAGGCTGGCGGAGTAATACATCGCCTTACGCCAAAAGCACCTCATTCTATCAACAAAACTTACCCCGCGACTCGTACATAAACCCGCGTGATTCCTGATTTCGTACAGAGATTTTACACGTGTGGACGTTTTGTGTGTGCTGCTGTGCACATGACACTCATGGCGTCCTCTACTTGCATTCTTATGAACGAAGATAATTTCGTTGATTACAATGAGTATCGAGTAAACCCTTAGATAAACCCGTAGGTATACTCGCTCGGCTAAGGGATCATACCACAACAGTGGCGGTAATGTTATAGCCACTGAAGTGTACGATAATACATACACACACACACACACACACACCGGCTAACTCCAACCTCCACTACAGGTTATGTCTCATACACTACCTTACCCAGTGCATGTTTCTTCGAGTGTCGGGAGGTGAAGCAGCCCCCGTGACGGAGCTGAGATACTGGTCATCACTGTGGAAGGAGAGCCAAGTGTGCGCGTGTGGCAGTGTGGCTATGCTTAATGAAGGAGGTGCTGGCGGTGGCGTGGCTAGGTGCATGACTGTCCTTCACTCCTCCTCTTGGGTCATTCCGGGTCATCTGTGCATACTGAGGCCGTGGTCATGTGAGGTGATGGTAAGTGAGGGCCCGAGTGACACTGGATGATATTAGGAAACGGGTGGGTTACGCTGTGGGTGAGACAGACAACAGCCGTGGGTGAAAGAGACAGCAGGTGTGGTGTGAGACAACAGGATACCTTAGGAGGAAGCGGGCCTCCTCACGACCCTCGGCCACCAGACGGAAATAAACGCAGCAAGTCACGCCTTCCCCGCGTCACGTGACTTTTACCCATCCACGGCGGCCTCACCCCCACCTGAGACGTGCAATGACGGGCGGGACCCGCAGTCAGGACACTCAAATTTCAACTTGTGAAAAAAAAAAAAATGTAATTCTATAGACACTGACGACCTTCCTATTAACACCTAACCCACCACCCACCCCTTCCGGTACCAATCCCCTAGCAACTTCCCCTGGTACCAATCCTTTAGCACCAGCCTGGCACCAGTACCCCCCGCATTTACCCCCTGGTACCAATACTATAGCAAACATCCCCTGGTACCAATCCCTTAGCAACTACCCCCCCTGGTACCAGTCCCCCAGCAACTACCCCTTGGCATCAGTCTCCTAGCAACAACCTTTCGCACCATCCACTAACAAACAACCCCTGGCACCAGTCCCTAACAACTACCCCTCTGGCACCAGTGCCCTAGCAACTACCCCCTGGCACCGACCTCCTAACAACTATCCCCAAACAACAGCTCCCTAGCAACTACCTCTGACACAAAACCCCTAGCAACTACCCCTGATACAAAACCCCTAGCAACTACCCCTGATACAAAACCTCTCGCAACTACCCCTGATACAAAACACCTAGCGACTACCCCTGGTCATTACGACCCCTGATCTTTCGGTCAAAACTTTTCGTAAAGGTCTGGAGGCAATCGCTCACCATCTTCTCGCAATTTACGAGGTTCAGTCTTTCCTGGTCACTAAAGGAGATCAGAACAAGACGAATGCAGCAACAGAAGCAATAACTCATGTATGTCAGAGGGTTTTTGATTCCATTCCATGATATTAGGCGAGACACAAAGGGGAGATGATCATCTGAAAGAAAGGGGTGGGACTCAATCTCCTGGCCACCGCAGATGATCCTCTGTCCAAGTTGCTATTCCTGACATCATTCAACAGCCACTACTGTTCCATCTACATGTAATCACTGTTCCCCTCCTACTCCTTGCCACTAACCTTGCCCTCCCTCTCTCAGCCACTAACCTTGCCCTCCCTCTCCCAGCCACTAACCTTGCCCTCTCACTCCCAGCCACAGTGCATAACCTTCCTCCCCTTACCAGGTGTGTGTGGGCCCCAACATTTTCAACACTCCTTCCCTGACCAGTCCCCAGATTTTAACTCTACTCTCCCTCACCCACTTCAAAAACCTTCAGACTATCCCCTGAACTACCCATCCAAATATCTATCCCCAGTATACAGTGTACACAAAATGATGATTCAACCTCCATTCAACCTCATTCCTACCTACGTTCCCTTCATTAAACCATTCTATACGGTAAGTCCTGCTTCCGTATCTTCTTCCTCCTCGCCATGGACCATTAGGTATCCTATCATTTGTACTTCCCAGTACTCCTCCCTATAGGGCGCTTCCCAACCTAAGCTTAACTTGATGCCAGTATCCCAACACCCTAATAGAGGCTTACAAACACCCTCTCCTCGCCCCTCACCCTCGCGGTGTGTCACAGACTAGGTATGTGTGGGATGCGGGGCTTGAGGAGCCGGATCTTCCGCTACTACTTCGTCCTCACTTAAACCAACTTATCTGCTGAACCTTCCCACACTGTCGTACTTTGGAGTATCACTGCCTAGGCCACCTACCTCACCGTAGTTATTCCCTGTCTCTCTCTCTCTCTGGTGTGAATCACAAAATGATGTAGCACCGGAGGAAGTAGACATGGAGTTGACACCCACTGTACACTCTATACTTACCTCCACCTACCACTGGATATGCGCCCTTCACCCAGTCCCACTGAAATGCTTTGTCTGTGTATATCTAGACACTAAATACTTTAGAACTGTAAACACATGTAGCGCATCTCATTTTTGGGCCACTCGATGTGAGGCTACTGTCGCAAGCACCGATGTATTATTAATCTAAATATGAATAGTTCTGCAAAGTCTGTCAGTGTTACAGTCTTTTAAAATACCATAATCAGTGCAGACGTACACTCAGGTGTTCAAGAGTTTTAAATTTCCTCGACATACTCCTGGGTATAAACGATACAGTTGATTTCATTTAAACTGGGGCTAGTTAGTTAGGTATCGAGTCATCTCTTGAGCGATGATGATAATAACAAGTCACACTCCGAAGCCAACACATTTCATCTTTGATGACAGCTCGTCAACACATGAGTTTATCATGTACACAGCCTCGGTACACCCAGAGATTAATAATGAATTCTACACCAACGATGAACAGCTTCACAAAACCTTACCAGTGTGGTGATTTGGATGACAGGACGACCAATGCCTCTGAACTGAGGACGAGACCGACCAGGCGTGAACTGTGACCATGGGTATGAAAAGCAACACACAACCCTGTGTTACAGCAGACGCAAGGCCATCATTAATCCCTTCATCACGACTGTGCAACCCTTGAGCAAGACTATGCCACCTTTGGGTATCTTGCCCTTTAAAGAGGCCTCGAACACTTCTGGTTCATTTCCTCTGTACACAGCTCAATGTTTCTCGTACCATCGGATTTGAGGTTCCATAACGTATAGATATCAGAATGTTCGCCTGTCGATCGTGTCTAAATGACCAAGTTCACTTACAAAACTATTTTTGACGTATAAGTCTCGATTCGTGCTGAAAATAGTGATTCCCAAACTCCCGAGATTGTCATACATAAATATCTATTTCTTAAAAGTTTCAGATCGCTATCAGGGAAGCGGTAATACACTAAGAAAAACATTAACATGACATATATCACAGGGTTGAACGTAATCACTGGCTTTGGCATTGTGTTCTTCGTGAATTACAATCTATTCGTTAGAAGAGGAGTTCTAGCAGACGCTGACTGGAGTTCGCCACGAGCACAGCAAATAAACACTGGTATATGAAACGCACGCGATGGTCATATAGTGCACTACACTCTGCTTTAAGGTTATGACTTTGGAGCGTTGACTATCGACTATTAACACACATAACTATGTTTAGCTGCTTATCACACTGTAAACAAGGTTAAGGTTTTATGGCAGAATACATACCCGCTACAAAACCCTCGGCTAGATGTGGTCCATCAGCTTTATCAGACACTGAAAACTAGAATGAATACATAAAAGAACAAAGCTGATTCTGTTACCGTGTGGAGAAAGACTCAAAAGGTCCAAGATTGTCTCTATAAGACCATCTGGGGATCAGATTACGCGGCTGACATCACAAGATCTGAATGGCAATGGACCAAAAAGACAATAGCAACAACACAATAAACTACGTTAAAGATAAGGAAATAAAATAAAAAAGAGACCTGCATTGGCAAGACTGAGGTGGCCATACCATTCGTCACGCTGTAGTGAGATCTAATAGTTTTGCAAATTCTAAACAATTTCAACAACTTAGATCATTTCTTCATTTTAGAGACAGCAATAGCTAGACGTGACAGCACTGGGTTAGAGGACTAGTGATTCACTTAAGGCAAAATATGCGCTTTCATGATCTTAACAGTGAATACGAAATGTATGGTTGCTGATAGGCAACTTTATCAACGTTTTTCTTTGCAAACTTGTAGCTAACGTACCCTCTTTCTGCAGTATATGACGGTTATAAACACTCTGACAGCTAACGTACCTCTCTACAGTATCCGTCGGCTGTTAGTTAAGAGACTACCAGCCGACGCACCTGTTCTCTACAGTATACGGTGGCTGTAGCAGACTAGCAACTATCGTACCTCTTCGCTACAGTACCCCGTTCATCCTCTCCAAAAACTTTCCTAACATTGTCATCACATTAAATGGTGCTCCATCTTTATCTTTTTTCCTGATGGCATATATACCGTTGTGAAGGAGGTAGCCTAGTTCTGTACTATTTTGGGTACAACTACCTAGATTATGGGAATTTAGGTCACTATTACTATCCACAGGGCGTGGATTCAGATGAGGGGGCCTCAAGGGAAACTGCTCCCAACCACAAGTACACATCCGGCATGACTGGCGTCATACTTCTTTTTTCTCAAGACTCAATAAACAATCTTGTCATAAACCATCAGGTCCTCTGTTATCTGTGTGTTCCCTAGTGCTGCCATGTACCACTAACCCAGACACTACCCCATCCCCCTCCTCCACCACCACCACCACCCAGCAGCTCCTTCCCTTCTCTACTGTGTAGTGTTGGGGTAGAGTGGGGGAGGGTATAACCCCCTCATGAGGGTAGGGTTTCAAGCAAGAAGCTGCGGCACGCGCCGGCTGCTGCTCCCGCTCCAGGACCAGTCACCCACCTTCTCCAACGCCCGCACAATGATTCTACTCCCTTTTTAACACATGTTGGAACCGAATCTCTGAGGACGCTGCACTTATCCATGCAATGAGGTTGGCCGACGTTCTTGTGGAAGTGCTGTAAACATAAACAGTAAGAGTACCATTCATGCGGAGAACAGGAGACCACGGCGCCGGCAACACCACAGATGCCCACCAGATGTCTCGCTATCCGGGGGAAACACTTGCCCATTAGTTTTCCCCGTCTTGTGGACGCTCGCATGGCTCAACACACGGGGCTGAACGAAAACTTTAGGATGACGGTGAAGGTTGTCGCACGTGCGGGCCCCGGGCAGCGGCTGGGGCTGGCTGGCTGGTGGCGCTCCGATTCACCTCCCACGGAAGTCATCATCACAAATAAACGAAGACGCCAGACGCCAGGTGAGGCGTCCGTCACACAGGCAGGCCCACGTCTGCCCGCCTGGTCATTAGGTGAAGGGTAAGGCATTAGGCCCTGAGCAAAGTCATTAAGTGAAGGGTAAGTCAGGCCCAGGATGTCATTAAGCCAAGGTTTAATCCATAGGCTCAAGGAAAATCATAAAGTCAAAGGGTACTGGACCTATGGCAAGTGAAGCATGTGGGACATGTGCTCTCTACTGTTGCCTGAACGACAAGCTTTTCGCCTCCGAGCACAGACTTTTGAACAAGGATTAATGTTATAACAAAAGATTCTTACAACATGAGCGCAGTGTTGCAGAGCGTCCTGGTCGGTAGAGGTGGCAGCTACAGAACTTATAAAATATGTTTATTTTCTAACCATGCTGCGAGTGGGAGGGAAACTACCGGAGCTGAATACGCCCCTTATGATGGCTCTGCATCTTCACGCGAATGTACAACACGATGTCGTAATGTTGTCAAGATATTTCTCTTCCCGCAAAGATCACTGATGCTTCTTTCTGTAACATGATTGACACAAGTAGCATAATTCTCTCGAGTCGATCTTCGTATTCAACTATCAACCCCCCAACGATGAACAATGTAATACACAACTGACCATATGACTCCGCTCTTGCTCGGGACGACAAAAGTGACGACTTGGTGAGTACGAGAGATGGCCGACAATTGACGTCGAAGCTGAACTCCGATGACATCAGCGTTGGACTTTATGCTTCCTATGCAGGACATTGTTGCCTGATTATCCCTCCTGTTGTGTTGGCTATTCTCGAGTATGCCGCTCCATAATCTGCTTCCAGTTAAGTAATATTAACTAATCTATGGTCATAATGGACATACAGTATATTTCTCTCAGCATCATTCTGTATTAATTACACTGATTCTAAGGGAAATACCTTTCTATTCTGTAACGTTTCAGCGGTAATGGACGTTGTACAATTATCTTCCGTCATACGAGCAGACATTTTTCTTTTATCCGTATTTGAGTTTGGTCAGGCTACGTTACATCCAAGGTAGAGCGGATGGTATGGGTATAGTTCGGTTCTGCTCAGGCTGGGGGAATTGAAGGAGCATACAGAGAGCGGGTGGAAGGACGGCCTTGCTCATATTCTTCACACCCTCAGGAGACCCATATGTTCATCGCACACCACACTCAGCGAACGAACGCACGTGCAGGGCCGCCCTGGTGCTCCCAAGGTAAACAGAGCACACGTGTTCGTCGTAAAGAAAACGTGATAGGGAAGCGTGCGGCTGGCTTGTCCCAGCTGTCGAGTTGAATATGAACTTTCAATCCTTAGTGATGCTGCTTCCCCTCATCCATTATCAATGGTGCAGGGGTGAGTCTCTAGGGGATAACTGATGCCTGTGTGAGGGTAAAGTCGAACCACGCCCTCATACAATGCCTGTGTGAGGGTAAAGTCGAATCACGCCCTCATACAATGGGTGGAGGGATGTATAGTTGCAGGATGGGGTGGAGGGCTGTATGGCTGCATGATGGGGTGGAGGGCTGTATGGCTGCATGATGGGGTGGAGGGTTGTATGGCTGCAGGATGGGGTGAAGGGTTGTATGATGGTAAGCTAGTGGTGGAGGGTTGTATGGCTGTAGGCTGGGACGGAGGGCAATATGGTTGCAGGATGGGGTGTGTGTGAGGGCTGTATGGTTAAAGGTTGGGGTTGGGGTGGAGGGTTGTACGGTGGTAGGCTAAGGTGGAAGACTGTCTACCCCCCCCCCCCCCAACACACACACACACACACATACACGCACACACACACACACACACGTCCTCTAAAGATGCGAGCCACCATATGGTCGCTACCCACACCTTCCCAACACCATCTACAGATCACCAATATCATACCGCAGGTGGTTGGCACAAGCGGGTTCACATTCAGCGCCTGGTGGGAGGAAGAAAAAAAATGTCTTCAGCAATGATGCAAGAATCGGTTTGGGTCAGATATGACGATCAAGACACCTGGTGACGCACGCTATAAGTATCTAATCCCACGCATGGGATTATTTTTTTTCCCCAGCTTGGAAAGGGGTACGAGGCGGTGAACGTGTACCAGAAGTTTAAAGATCCCCAGACATTTAAAGGAAGGTTTGTCCGGGAAGTGCTGGGGTGGGGTGAGGGGTCTGTGGGACAGGAAGCTGGTGGTGGCATCCCGCTACCAAAATACTCCCCTGCCTGGCTAACAGAGTATTTCCTTACACCTCCCTTCTTCCCTACCTACCCCACTTGCCCATGGCCCCTCCCTTCTCCATTCCCTCTCTCTCTCTCTCCCTCCCACACGTCTAGCACGGCCCTCCTCACCTCTCATCTGCCCTTGACTCCCCTAACCTCCTTGGTCCAATCGACTACTGCTGCTGCTCTCCTCTTAACCAGCCCCTACACGTTCCTCGCCCACTGTGCCCCTTCCGGATAGCTCCTCACTTCGACGTTAACGCCAACAACTGACCAGCCCTGGCCTTTCCCTGTCTCCCATCTGACTTGTTTTGAACCACTCCATTTTCCAGATGACCTCGGCTTCCTGTGACCTGCCTGGACTTCTCAATTTCTCCCTTGACATGACGGGCACATCTCCCGTCCTGCTCCTGTCACCAGATAAAAGGTCTTGGATTGGCTCTCTGAACTTTCCAAGGAAGGCTTCATGGTGGTCGCTGACATCCTCCGAGTGGCCCCACTACCGGAATACCTCGGTGTTCGCCACACGCCCCCTACTCTCTCTGTCGTCGGAGTGAGAGCGTCCTGTTGACAAACCTTGTGACGTTTATCTACGCGCGAGCAAGTCTTCAAGGCTGGTAATGGCGTCTTAACGTAAATGTTTGAATATGGGATAACTTCAACAGAACACGAGTCTATATATATATATATATATATATAATCCACCAGAAGGTATGTAATAAGCTTCACTCGGTAATTCTGTGCCGTACATCTTGAAGAAACATCAGTCTGGAGGGCATCGGACGCATACCAGACAATGTGGTGGTGTAACTGCCAGAATACGCCTAGGATACAGTTACATGTGGCAGGTTGCGAGGAATCATGATCCTGAACATTTCTAATGCCGTCTCTGTTCTGCAGCTGATGAACACAAACTAGGAGGCTACAGTACCGAAAAATCCCAAATCAGTAATTTTTAGACCTCAAAACTAACTGTTTCGGTAGCTTTGAGATTACTTTACTGGTAGTAATATCCCTGAAGACGTTCTGACACTGTGTATCCAAAATTTGCCCCAACAGCTCTGCCAAGCCCGACACACCAGCAGCTGAGCCACGCCAAGAACAGGTGGCTACCGAGGTTCAGGGAATGGCTGGCCAAACAAGAGTTCCCCGCCGGTGTGATGACACATCCGCGGAGGTCCCGCTGTAAACAGATACGGAGACAAGGAGGGAGCGAGGGAAATGTCTACAGTCAGAGAATGATTTTCCTCGAGGCAAAACATATCTGGCTCATGCTCGTGGATAATTACGAAATTACGAATCGGATACATTTTTCTATCATTCAGTTTTCTGAGTGGTCGCAGAAATATGTATTTCTATACTAAACACAACTACACATCAGTTAAATGGAGGTGAGATTAGTAACGGGTACGCAAACGTATATGGACTGTCGACATTTTATCAATTTACAATCAAACGTCCAAAAATGAAAGCAAATGTCAAATTTCTGTGGCAACAAATAGCCAATCTAATCCCCACGGATACGGCTGCTGCTGTTGCTGCACTAGCCTCCCACACAGCGGTAACTTTGCTATTTACAGGAGAACAGTTCTCCCTGGCCCCTTCATCTTCCCTGATCCACCAAAAGATTCCTCCTCTGCCCCTCTCCTACCATACTACCTCCCTCTCCGCACTCCTATCTCTGCCGTCGCTTCCACCTTGAGCTGTCCAGTCTCCACATTCACTACATCCCATACACGAGTCTTTTTGATATCGAAACCATCGAGAAAATTCGTAATGCGGCGACCATGGAGGCGAGTCAGCAAGTTAGGAGAAGCAAGATGATGTCACCCAACAAGACCATACACGGATGATGGTATAATACAAGCATGACACAAATACAGTTACCAGGAACAGGCTTAATAAGCTGAGGGTTTCATGAGAAATGAATGAATAGATAACACACACACACACACGCACACACACACACACCTCATGTATAATGAGGTGCTCAGCACAATGCCCCTCCCGACTCTCTCCAGTCATCACAAAGGCCGCATCCGACAATTCTGGAGGAAACTATAGCACCCTGATTCTCACCACCGTCACCTCCTGCCACCTGAGGTGAGTGATGCTGCTCTCAGCATCACTTACTATCCTGTAACTATATATCACGTATCTGATGTATCCTAGACTTCCCTTCCCCTGATGGGAATGGAACCCTCTGGGTCTCTTGGCCATACTCGGGCCCACCTGTCACCCTCCTATGTTCTTGTACTGTACCCACTGTAAGCTCTATACCTTTACCTACCCTTAGATATGTGTCCTTCACCCATACTCTCGCTGAAATGCTTTGTCTATCTAGACAATGTATATTCTAAAACTTAAAAAAAGATAAAATCACTCGCCCCCCCTTAGCTAGACATCACAACAGCAGCTTCGGACCCATCTGAGTTCGTACAAACACAGACCACCATAAGGGTAGCCCCATCCCAACCACTGTGAACATTATCAAGAATTATTAGTGGAACGGAGATCATCCACAACCTTTGTGTCCATGCAAAGACTGTTGCAATCTCATTTTTCCATAGTCCTATTGTTTACAGTCGTACGTATTTTCTCTATTGTTTCAGAAGTTGATTGAAGAAAGCTGTTAATGACATACACACA
>JAUUDZ010450602.1:0-12387 GCA_032361705.1 Panulirus versicolor
GAGAGAGGAGCAAGAGCCACCTAATATATGCAAGCAGTATTCTATACTGAAGCAAATGAGACCACTTTAGATATGGAGTAATTGATCACAAGTAAAATAGTTGCGACAACTATACAGCAACCTTAGCTTTTGGGAAGTATACTTATGATGTTTATTATATGGGCTGTCCATCATCGAGTGACAGATATAGTTGTGCCCAACATGTTTAAGGTATTGCAGAGTTGAATTCCAGGCCAGGCATCAGGGAACTGGTGGATCTTCGGAATGATTCATCCTTTCCGTCCAAGTAAGTAAAACAGACAGACTGACACACACACACGCACACACACACACACACACACACACACACACACACACACACACACTGTAAAAAAGCTAAGAACTCGGAGATTGATGATAATGATACTGTGTGAAGAAGGTGATGATATTACTGACTAGTAAAAGATATCAAGAACACAGGAAATCACTCTTCCATACTATAACCCTCCGCAAAAGAAAATTGAATTAGTGAAGGATCTGAATTGCTAAAGATCCTAATGTAGTGAAAGAACCAGATCTGGTGTGCTTCCAGCCAGACTGGTGTCAGTGTACAGCAGCTGGAGCCTGTCAGGTAGATGCATCGCATCATCTGTCACAGGTCAGGTGCTCAGGACTTTGCTCAGGCTGACGACAATAAAGCGCCCAAATATGGTTTGTTAAAGAGAGTCGTATGAGGAGCTGCGTAGTAGATGGAGTGTATATATACATAACTCTCCACCATGAGTATGAAGAGTGGTACAGCAAACAAATATGTTCAAGTCATAATATGACGACATAAAGAAATACAGTATAATCTAACTGTAGAGTCAGAAAGATAGTTCGGATGCATTCTGTGAAAAGGTGCCCGTAGAGACTGGCACAAAAGACAACAATACGCCACAGAGGATTTCAAAGAGATACAGACTCACAGACCCACATTCAGTCATACCTATGAGATGAATCTGCTTTATTTTCTGTGAGTACCTTTCAAGATCACGTTAACGAAGGGAGGTAATGCCGGATGGGTATTAAGGAAGGAAAACCAGGGGGAAAGAAGGGATCTTTTTCCACGGGGTTCTGTCCAGTTCCCTCATCACATTGTGAGAGAATCGGATTTGCAGCGAAGACAGTCGTGCTCGGTCTGGAAGTGTGATTCTCACCATAAATTCTGAGACATTATTACACTTGTCCTTGGTGCTTCATGTCTTCAGTATCTATCTATATTTGCCACAGTATGTGTGTGTGTGTGTGTTTACCTATTTTACACAACAGAGAGGGAATATTTCACTGGTGGGGACCCATCTCAAGAACATTTTCTACTCTCATATCACTTCTTAAATCTATGTCTGCTGTTTACATAAAACTTGTCCTCAGTCATCTTATGTGTGTGTGTGTGTGTGTGTTTCACAGGTCAGGGAATTATGTACGTAACGCATACAATGAAGTTGTGTCACAGGTGAAAAGGATATGTGTCACGGATAGATTGATCCATTGTGTGTAACAAGTGAAAATGTAATGTGTCACGGACGGAGAGGCTTCGCATGTGTCACGGACTGGGAGGTTTCGCATGTGTCACGGACGGGGAGGATATGTGCGTAACACGGACGGCCGTGACCGTATTTGGGTCTCTCAAGTTCAAACACTCGACAGCGAGGCCACTGCCGTGCCCTCCTCACTACACCCAGAATAACCTTGCCACGCCCCTATTGTCTTCACTACGCCCACTCCCTCTTCACCGCGTTCGCAACCTCCTTGCTACACCCATGTCCTCTTTACCACACCTTTACCTCTTTACCACACTCTCGTCCTCTTTCTTATGCCCACGCATTCTTTTCCACGGCCACACGGATCATGCGCTTGCTTGCATTCACTCTGTTACGCCCGTACCTGCCTGCCATACTTGCCTCCTCCCGGCAACGCCCTGACCCTTTCTGTCTCGCCCACTCCTCCCTGCGACCTGTGGTATAGTACACCTGGCTGCGGCACACCCTGCCGCCGCAGCTGATGTTATAGGATAATTGGCGTCCCACCAGCGTTGTTTAGTGTCCCACCACACGTTACATCGTCACAGGAGCAACACAAAGCCACGCGTTATGTGTGACGTCACATCATACTGTTTGGCATGACGACGTTAAGGTTAATTCTTCCCTCTCCTATGATTTCTACGACCTCGGGACACCCACCTCAGCAATGGTAATAGAATAATGAAGAGAAGTAACATGAGAGGATCGTAAGCATACATTTATAGAAAGTTCTTTGAGAACCTGGTCATAATAACGACAAAGATACTGCAGTTAGATTATCTGAAGTAATTTTGCTAAGAATCGCATACCTAGACTTTATGTATTTTCCCATGGAGGTTTACAGGTCTTTTATTTTTTAGATATTTCATAAAACGTAGAAGATTCATCTCCTACACACAAAGTGCAGGTCAGGGCAGACGTTGATGTCTGGCAACTAACTACCTCTCCCTCACCTGGAAAAATCTCTCAGTAAGGTACGACCTACACAGACACAAGAGTAATGAGACTCAGGGTACGCATCTTGGCGCATACAACTCAATTCCCTCAAAAATGATATGACTATGATGTCATCGATGGCTCTGATCACGTGACAGATAGAACCTACCTGAGATCACATATCTGATCAGCGTCGTAGCACCACCGCCGCAGTCCAGCTCCCCAACACCTCAGGACAAATAAGCGCTTACAATCTACAAGTAACAGTCAACACAGCTTTATCATAATGATCCAATGATAATTATATTCTTATCCTTTCCTTATCAATCAATCACCATCACCACTCTCATGGCGTTGCCACAACACTCACTAAAGGAATGTTTGCTGCATCTAAAAGAATACAAGCCTCAAAAAATATGGAACATATGGCAGAGAAAAATCTTTATTTTGAAAATTTGTTGTATGATCACTCAGAATCTTCCCACCTGAAAACATCTGCTCGTGAGACTCGTTCATATGAGGATGAATATCAGTTATTAAAGATAAACCTTTTATCTTTCTGCAGGTCCACTTGGCCCATCCATATGCGGGTGCACTTGAGCTATCCATCTCCAGCAGCATTCGACTGATCCACCTACGGAAGCACTAGGCCCATCCATCTGCAGCAGCACTCGGCTCATCCATCTATGGCACCACTCGGCCCATCCATCTATGGCGCCACTCGGCTCATCCATCTATGGCGCCACTCGGCTCATCCATCTATGGCGCCACTCGGCCCATCCATCTGCAGCAGCACTCGACCCATCCATCTGCAGCAGCACTCGACCCATCCATCTGCGGGGGCGCTCGGCCCATCCATCAGTGGCGGGTCGGGTGGACCTCGTGATGAGCAACTCGACCACCACCGGCGTACACGCACTTAGTGGCCAATTTTACGCTGCTTTATCACGCCACATCTCAAGGTTGATTGTTTATCACTCCTAGAATAGATCCGATAAACACTGTGGTGCGTTATGAGTCGCGACTGGTCTCTGAATCGTGATGGGAAGAAGAGTTATCAGTTCTATATGAGGCTAGGACGGTGACGTGTGTCGTATGGGGACATGAGCTATTATCATCTCACACTTACTGACTTTACTGGTTGAAGAGGCTATAAGGTGTTGTCTTGTGTCGTGGCTGACGACGTGCGAGAAAGGGGAAACGTGATTTTTGCTGACCATGGTTTATTGTTTCTCTGTTGTTCTCTGTTACTGGACTTGTGACCATGACGCGTTACCTAGATTGACGCTGCTCTCACCGTGATGCAGTACAAATCTGTCGCATTTTCGGTGTCGACAGGCTCTCGCGCCCAGGGCCTCGGTATTTTGAGGGTGTTCTATGTGTCAGCTTTCTGGGAGTATGGTTAATCTGTCACTTTTCATTATGAACAGCATGGCTTGCTGTTCAAAATAAATCGTTAATGCCTCAGATCTTTAGTTTGAATTCCCTCAATTCAAATAGTTTAGAAGCGTTAGTTTCAGATATTTGATTGGCTTACCACAAGGTAAGAAGAGTTTTTTTTTATCAGTGATGAGAAAATCCTGTTGAACTAACTCCTGTATGTTACAGGCAAAGCCGTGAGTAGTTTTGTCACTCTACTCTGCTCTGAAATTGAATCCACACCTCTGTCCTGATATCCAGGTAACTGATCCGATCTGCTACCCAGCATCGCTCTGCTTGGAGAGGTGACGCCACCTCGGCCTCAGTCGTTGGAGACATTTCCCTATAAAAGCACTACCAAACAACAGGTTCCAACCGTACTTGTCCGAATCATAGCTGTGAGACTTCCCAAGAGACAAGTTTCAGCATGGAGATACAAGAAAGAGCATTGTGTTCTCTTATACAAGAGTTTATAACTTTCAATCTCTTGCAGAAATCATTCGACAAAGCTTAGCAGGTCAAATAAGTCGGGCTTTCGCTGTCTGCTGGGTTTTGTGGTATATTTCGAAGCTGACAGGCAAGTATAGTCGAAGCAGTTTGTCCTGAAAGCCAGTTCTGCGGCAAAAGAGATTTTGCGATTAAGTAGATAATAAGGGTGTGTCTTAACCCACACTGGCTCAGGCAGTTCATCATCGTCATCAACAATTTGTTATGGACGCTGATGTAAATCAGGTCCACACGCCGAGAGGTTCTACTCCTAACTTTCTGAGAACAACTGATGTAACATGATGGTATCTTTCCCTAGTGTATGTTTATTGACGATCGCTCTCGTGGCCTCACATTCAAACTCTTTATAACCCAGGAACAACACACAGGAATTGGATAAGCTGTTTATGACCATAACTGATGTAGCATTACTAACTGCAGGAAAGCATTGCCATCGCTATTACGTTTGTGATGAGGAATTATTGCCTCCAGCAGAGTTTCTTTTAAAGGTACTTATTTCTTTATTGCTTATACCTTTTCCATATCTTCCCCATCGACAACGTCTTCAGTTAAGTACTGGATGGTTACAGTCTTCTCAGTTCCTTTGTGTTTGTGCAGTGTTCTATTGGTGCCACAGCTTTGCCTAAAAAACGACTGATTCATTTCTGCTGTAAATTTTTAGGCACTGTTTGCTTGATTATTGGTCATCATAGAGAAAACAAATAGAAAAACTGAGGACGGCTTATCACTTAACATTTAGGCCGGAGTCTCCTTAACATGTCAGTTTAAATTCGAGCCCAGTAAACGTTTTTTCTTTTACGTTTTCTTTTGCCTTTGATTACAAAACCATCTTTCACCCAGGCTGTTTCTCGCTGTACCTAGATCCAGCCTGATGTCCAGGGTGGCGTCGAAAAACTTTAAAAGAATTTCTCAGTTCCTCGCACCTGGTCTGTTAACCTCTCCTCCCATTTTTAACATAATAATTTCGATCCATTAACTATAATCAACTTTGATTTTAACCTCCTCATCCGCTGGCCACCGCTGCCCGACATAAAACAGCTGCTCTGCTTCAACTTCCTTAATATGGCTCAATGTGAAAGAATATAAAGTTCCTGTTCATCTCCAGCTTGCTGACCTAAGGCCTATTACTCATGCGTATTTATCGTTGGTTTATCTTTGCCACTGAATATAACTAAATACATTCACGAGTCAGAATGTTTGCTTACAGTTGCAGACATTTTTCGATCAAACAGGACATTACAGTAGATATCTTTTCATCCTCCCTGTAGCTCCTGCATACTCTCTCGTCCAGTGACAAATGTTAAGACATATGTTGCAGTATCAGCCCTTCACATTCTTTAGGTGTCGTTGTCATTCCAGCCTATCCTGGCTTATCTTGGCCTCAGTGATCCGTGGCTGAAACAATTTGTCTGCTACGGATACAGAGCAGAACACGTCGACAACAACCAGCTTAAGGCCACTGAGACTATAACTAAGACAACTGATTCCTACAATTTTCTTGCCGCAATTACCAACAGCTGTATTTCTTCCAACTATGACATCATTACTTGTGCCTTTATTCCTCCTAGACCTAAGCAAACATTACCCGCAGCAGCTTGCAAGAAGTGTCTCAAAATTAATGAGTAAATGAAAGGAAAATGAAGTAAAAGGTGAAAGACACTATAATGGAATATACTATAGAATATATGCTAAGACAGACTGAAGCTGTTAAATGAAAACAAAAAGGAATATTATAAGCAGCAACTTGTCCAAAGAAACTACTGAAGCCAAAGAAGGTTCCACCCATCGTTAAGGCTCAGACCTACACTGTTCATTTAATGACAAATCATTCATCTCTGTAACATTCTGTAACAGTGATAAGTATTATTGTTTAGATAAGCCACTCGTAATGCACTAGGAATTTATCACTTGTCGTCTCATTGGCGATTAGTTTGATTTAGTGGCATTGCCACCGACTTAAAGAAAACGTTTTCCTTACTCTTATATGAATGGCAATCAGGTCGATTATAATTGCCTTTGCACCAATTAATATTTGTTTCAGATGATATGTTTTGGTCTGTCTTGGTATTGTCAATTTTCTTGATATCATTAAGCGTGGATTTTCTCCTCTAAGCTTCCTACAGCACACCTGCCACAGCGCACTAGCATCAAAATCTTAACCATTGTAATTATAGCTCCACTTAGTGCTTGCTGGGCCACTTAACGTTCCACAGTGGGTCCCGCTCCCTAGTGGCTGGCCCTAAGAAGAGTCACTTACAGAGTTAACTTCAACTTTGCTTCTATAAAACCGAGCAACAACATTACTCCTTCCCCTTTCATGCTTATCGCGATACTTTGCCCCAGCGCCCGCGCAATGTACTTGCAGGGAGTCTGGTAATTCAGTACATAATCCTTGGCATTAAACATACTGAATTTGCATCAGACGATTTGGCACAACTCAGCAACACCCAAATAATCACATTCATGCATTATACTCTAACTTCTTAAATACTATATACGGCACAACAATAAGGGATTACTAGGTGCATAGCTGATTTCTTTTTTTCAATCTCAACAGAGGATGGTCTTCTACTTTCATAGCCTCAGCACGGGTAATCTTCTATAATCTTACCTAAAACAGCAGACAGTTTTCCATTTCTTTAACGTCGCTGAATGACGGTTGTCCTTTTCCCTAACATCAATAGACAATGGTTCTCCAATTTCCTATTTTTAACGGGTGACGGTTTTCTACTCTCATGGCCTAAGTAAACTACTTTTCTTTTTTGTTCCAAATTTGTCTTCTGTGGGAGATAACTCAATCGTCTCCTGTTTAAGACGCCACCAAACACACCGGATGTTCCCAACCCCAGAGAGTAGTCCAAATACTGAAGGTGGTCGTCTCCTTGCCCAGTGCGAGGTGAATACATTCTGTGATTGGTAATTATCTGGAGCATATAATGAGTAATTCATCATGAGTGGCGCGTGGAACTCAGTAGGCCAGAGGTGTACAGTGTAGGGATGGAACTCCCTGACTAAAGGGATCGTTCTGATCACAAGGCTATCTAGGAGGCACTACATGCCAGCAGACATGCACGGGAGGATTTCACTGGCGTACGTAGCAGCGAGCGTTGCTCATATGTATGTAGATATGTTGCACTAATTTTACGAGAAAGTTTCCTTCACAAGGGAAGGCGGAGGAAAAATTTTTTTCTTTAACTTAGACACTTAGAGCACTTGCTGTGTGGAACGACCGTAAATACAAAGATTAGTTGAGAGAAACCAAAAGCCGTAGAGCTTAACAGGCAGTCGAAACAGGGGGACAGACTCTATAGATTTAAGAGAATAGATAAGTGTATGGTACATATATGAGGATGTGTATAGCATAGAAGTATTCACGATATTCTTCTGAGAATTCCTGGCTTTTACTTAATCCTTAACTTTCTGAAGTATTATTTCCTTCTTGATATACAACAGAGTGGATATGATTCTTCTTTCCTCCTACTCCTCTAAATCTCTACACTCTTTTTCCTTCAAGACAAGAACCTGGTCCCAGGAGAGTACGACTTTCTTATCTTTCATCCTTCATTCATTAGGTCATTTTTTGGTCCAGGTCTCTGGCCACTCGTATGACTTTAAATGCATCGAGTTTGAAGATATCAGAGGAAGTATCCGAGACAAAAAATGCGATTGCATCTTTTGTTAATGAAAGAGCTTCTTGCTCCACGTTTATTATTCTCTCTGACATTTTATCGTCAGACTCTCCGTTTAATGGTTATTTGAGTGAATGTTTATAACGGTTCTCTTGAGAGATTACTCAAGATATGTTCATGAGAACTGGACGACTTGTATGTAACACGTTTATGGTAACTGGGACACATGTTGATGTAGCGATGCAAGTTTAGATGATTTGTCCTGTTTGAGATAACTATGTTTCTGTCTGTCTGCCTGTGTTTCTGTCTGTCTGTCTGTCTCCCTGCATGTCTGTCTGTCTGTCTGTCTGTCTGTCTGTCTGCGTGTTTGTCTGTGTATAAAATTAAGGAAGATTGGGTCGACCTCGTAGCCTCCATATGGTTTGCTAGGGGCTTGTCCACAGTAACCACCGGCTGTTGTTTCATATTTCAATTTCTTATTTTTTCCTTCTTCTTTTTTCTTTCTGCTGAATAATGTGACCAGCATCTGTACCTACAAATCGCCCCTGTTCTTTCTCAAGTAGATATAACCAGATACAGCGTTTTACCAGAGAATTAATGCCCGATAACTGTAGGAAAGTGTATGAAGCAAGGGTGGATGGATGTTATCGTAACTTACTGCGAGGCGCTATTATGATAGCAATAACAAGTCGAGACATTCATCACTGATAACAAGAGACGATGTCCAGACTGAGAGATTTATATGGATGAATAACGAGATGAGGGAAGATAACACTACCGACCCAGCTGTAGCGTGATGCGTTGTGGCTCCAGCTGTGGCGGGATGTTGTATGGTCCCAGCTGTGGCAGGATGCTCCAACGGTTGAATGTTATCATAGTGCGCAAAATGCTGCAGGACTTTGTGTGGCACCAGAACTCTGTAGGAAGCTGTAGACCCTCATCTAACTCAGGATACTGTTAAATTTCAGCAGGATACTGTGTAGCTTTAACTGCTGTAGGTTACCACGTAGCACCTTAGCTACGTTACTGCAAGATATTGAGTGGTCAAGAAATATAAAATCATGGTGAGAAAGGTTTATTACTCCCGCAACTTACATAAAGAAAAAAGTAATACTCCATCGTCATTAATTGACCGAGGTATCTGTGGTAAACGGGTCAGGTGATATCAGGAAGTGATTGTGGACGTCTGCAGAAATATTTCCATGAATAAATGAAGGAAGAAAAACGACCATGTGGATTGTTTGTACCCAGGTGGAGCAAGGGATGTATTCCATAAACATGAAGCGTCTGTACTCACGGTAACACTCACTGGTATCATTTCCATGTTGACGCTTGAGGCTTCCCGAGAACTGCTGGGATCTGGAGAGCTGGCGCGCCCACTCTGGTCCCGCAGACGCTGCAGATAGAATTTTCCTTTTTGTAACTAGTTAGAATTAGGGAAAAATTTTCATTGTACGGTTTGACTGCATAAAGGAAGTTGTGTCGTGAGGAGACGAAACTTATCGAGCGAGGAAAGATTGATCAATCTGAAGGAATGTTTTGATAAAAATGGAGAGAGTGTAGGACGCAAGGCAGAACCCTGAAACACACCGCTGTTGTTAGGGAAAGGAGAGGTCTACTCATTAACAGTTATAGAGATAGATCGGCTAGAGGGTAAACCAGAGAGGAAGAACAGAGGGAGGAAAGCTTGTAGACAAGACTCTGATGCCATACAATTTCAGATTCTGTGACAACTTGTTGAATGCATAACGGCTACAGTCAAGACTCAGAGATGAGATGACTGAAATGAAAAGGTACGATAACAGATTAGAAAAACAAATAATAAAACTATCAGTAAAGTCTATATAAATTCAAACTCACTATCATGATAATAAATATCACGAAGATTCTGGCCAACTGATTACCACTTCAATTAATCAATGTTCATTAATTTCTAATCTAACGTTCCTACTCCCTATCTTTCAAGGTATTTCCTTATCACACTTAATATCCTTTAATCAGCTTGCCGTAACTGCCCATTTTGAAAACGGCAATTTTAACTTATTTCTTTTAAAATACTTTTGTGTCATAGATATGGATAAGTTAAGAGCCATAGATTGTTGATAAGAGCGCAGCTGCGGACGAGCACCCAATTAATACCATTAAAACTATGGATAAGGATCTATGAACCACCCTCCTAATATATCGCCCGGACGTAGTACGATAAGCTTGCACTAACCATCGCACAGCCAGCCACGCATCAGCAAGCCGGCGTAAAGTAGAATTAACATCTATAAACATATCTTTAAGAGGATCAGGCGCTCATGCGAGCATCAGCAGTCTTATCATCTATTTGTGTGGCAGGTTAAGGGGGACCTACACTAGACCACCTCCTCAGACAGCATATCTGAACCAATCTGGGCTAATCCAGATTTTACAATCTGCTAATCTTACCTCATTCCTAATCATCGTCCTTGCGGAGAAGTCGGTAAGGGAAGATAGTGAGTCGAGATCAGTACAGATCAGTCGAAGTTTTTGAGAAAAATTGAACCTGTCGTTAAAGGTGAGGTAGGAATCTTGGAATCTTCCCATTTTTACTACGGAATAAACTGAATCCAGACTAAACTGGTTGTTCGAACAGCCTTGTGGAAATAATCTCCCTGTGAAGCTCCACAATGTAGCGTCAGGTGGGGAGCTGGCCGGCACTGTAGCAGCCAAATGTGGTAGAGATCAATAAGCATGATCACTAGTGGTCAGTCAGCAGGACGAAAAGGTCAGTCATCATAATGTGAAGGTCAACCACCACAGTCTAGAGGTCCGTCACCACAGTATGGAGGTAAATCATTCTCCTGCTGACCTTACGACCCCACCAACATTACGCCATACCACTCCCCACCACACCCAGTTTCCTTCCCTGCACTTCGCTGTTAGGCTTCATCCACCCCTTTTCGTGCCCTCCAAAACCACCAGACTTCACCACTTCCCACCACCACCAGGTCTCACTATTATCCCTGACACCGTGCAAGGTCGTATTATAAGCTTTTATGTTATCTAGAATTTGATTCATCAAGAGTCGCAAAAAAATATTTCTTTCTCTAGATTCCTCATTATTTGCATCTGTGTGAAAGATTTGTGAATTTTGCATTTCGGGAAATTCATATGTTCTGAATGATGGCGTTTCATCGCTGCTGTACCTTTATCTTTCCGGACTCATACTTTTGTAAAGCTTCAACTGGAAAATGAATTCCATTCATGTCCTTAGTTATCATTATCATATATTCACGTCTTTCACTTACAACTCAGATCGAGAACAGAGGCTGTTCCATCTGACGCTTATAATTTCTCGAGAAAATAATCTAACATATCCATAAAGAGTAACATTACCATGAAGGAAAAAACTTTACACTTTTTAGAAAAAATTCTCTAAGAATCGAAATAGAAAACAAGAAATGCTTTATCTTCTCAAAAACAGAAAAAGAATTGGGAATTTTCTCAGCATATCCTCCCTTTATGTTGGAGGCTCTATTCATGGACAACAGTCCACATCAAGAACAAGCTCTGATTGAAACGTGGAAAGCGTAAATGGAAGACATGATAAAAGAGAAAAATGTTTCAAGAATTTCAGAAGAAATGGAAAATTTGCCTTTTAACAAGGGATAAGTTATAGTTACCTGGAAAGACATGAGGAGGTAGAGAGTCCTAAAGATTCGAATTGTGGGGAAAGAAGATATCAAAACGGCCGACCTTTGAGTTGCCAACGACCACACGGTAATCATGTGATGAAACAGGTTGTCGAGTATTACATGGTGTAGCTAATGGTGCGGCCACACAAACAACCAGCTCCCTGGAGCAAAAACCAAAGTTATAACTATAGATGAGACATAAGTGAACCAGTATTACGGTGCAGAGCAAGTGGGTCAAGTTGTGAGGTTAGCTTAAGGAAAGTGATAGATCAAACTTCGTTAGACTCAACACTAATTAGTAAATGTGTAGAATAGGAATCTGCCCAGAGATGAGAAAAGTAATCTATAAAGAAAGATCAATCCTCATTATAAAAGAAGCAACGGTTTCAAACCTACAGTTAATTTCTCACCTCATTTCTGAGCTGCATTAAATAGGTGAACACATGATAGCCATATCAATTAAGTATCAATTGCACACGGCTAAAGTAAAGGTAATAATATTAATAAAAGCTGACTGCGGCCATCATGTTGGGAGCATCACAAAAAGTTGCTTCTCTGAGCGTCCGATAATCGACCCATTCATGGGAACTAGACACGCCATTAAGAGTTTTATTGGTGAAAGAAAAATAGTGCACACGCATAAAATAAATCACCGTATACACCTTTGCTATTAACCGTGAAAACGTCAATACA
>JAUUDZ010450612.1:0-12653 GCA_032361705.1 Panulirus versicolor
ATGTGGGTGGGTTGGGTCATTCTTTCGTCTGTTTCCTTGCGCTACCTCGCTAACGCGGGAGACAGCGACAAAGCAAAATGAATAGATTATAAATAAGGGGCTTTGGTATAGCACTGAAGTATATGCGTATATCCCTGGAGGAGTGGTGGAGGAGGGTGTCATTCAGATTTACTGTTTCCCATCACAAAAGGAAATATTCAGTCATAAGTAGTGGATATGAAAGAATAAGTGATATAACATACCTCTCATATGATTGTTGCATTGCACAGAAACACGTTTAGATCGCTCAAAGGGGTGGTAGAGAAATGTGTGCATCAGATGTTGTCACAGTCTTAGACATTGCATAGATGCTACCCATGCTGTCTGTGTATGGGAAGTGACCAAGGCAATGCCCTGTAGCCATACAAATGGCATAATATTGGTAGATGGTTCCAGATATGCCTGCAAAAATTAGCACATTTATGAAAATATAGTGAAAATGTCAATGTACATGACTCCCAGCATTCCCTAACTAGTTAGTTTTTATCCCCACCTGTGTTTTAGGTTTAATAACAGATGACAGGTGTTGAAAACAGTCAATGGATGTGTGCAAATGAACCTATTGTGCACTTGTTCCTGACACTACTTGCTATGAGAGGAAAGGTTGATAAGTATAAAAAAGTGCATGAAATTCATACATTGTCTTTATTGAATACTTTCTCTTCCTTACCCTGAAAGTATTATTCTGAATAGTTCATTTGAGATTACTAAGATCAATAGTCACAACAGCAATACAGTAAGACTATCTTTCAGTTACATATTTTCATACCTTTAAAAGTTTCAGCTTTATTATTTAACTTTCAGGGTTGTATTGCATGTTTCCCTCAAACTAAAGTAAGAATAATAAACGGCAGGTTGTTGAATGCCATTCTTACTCATCTTTTACTTTTTGCAGAGTATTTGAAAATAAAGCAGCGTGTGAGACCAACTTTTTCTGTATGCCTTAGACAGTATTTGAATATGAAAATGAAATAAGAGAATATGAAAATACATGGCTTTAGACACACACATACATTTTCTGTAAGTTTGAATGTCAGGATTCTGAAAACTTGTTAAGGATGTTGATGTTCAGAATCAGTTTTCTCTTCCAATTAAAAAGTTGTGTGTGTGTCACCGTGTTCAAAAGCTTTTCCAAATTATGGTTTTATTACATCAGTGATTGACAATATTTAGTAAGCTAAATAAAAAAAAAACATTACTGTTAAGGAACAAGCATTAAGGACTCCAAATTCTTATTAATACACTTTGTAGAAGCTTACTTAATTCTAGCCAAATTTCAAAGAGCCTGGGCCAGGCTTCTGTAATGCTACACTTTTGTGGGTATTTTAATTAAGAATATTATTAAAAGGTAAAAACTGACTTTGATATGATTAATTTTAAGAACTTTCAAATGTAGTGAATATTATTAAAGCATGAATGCAACTATTGTTTCAACATGATGAATGAAGATATGGAAAATGAATAACGGAATCTACAAATTTGACTAAAAGGCAATTCATATTTTACATTATCAGAAAATTGCAATTTTTTTCACCACCACACGTCTTATGGTTTAAGATAAACATTTGTCGAACTATCATAGTTTGACTACAAAATTATCCAATTATGTAATCATTGGATTAACTAGCCGTAAAGATACAGGATCCAAGATTTTATTATTTGATTATTTCAAATTGCCAATTTATAACTGAAGATTTAAGTAAAAATATGAAAGTACAGATATTTTTAACATGCAGGTGTTTTATTGCAAGATAAGAAAGTGATTGAAAAAGCTTATGAATTTTTATGTGCACCTTCTTAACTCCTTTCTCTCCACATCCTCAGCCTGTGTCCAGTATGTTAAAGTAAAGCATTATCTTTCCACATTCATAATTGTGCTTCAGTAAATGCTATCATTTACATAGTAATTCTTCAAGATTAAGCAAAAGAATAGTTCAAATTCCAAAAGAACTTATTAGTTTATGAATTACCTCAGACAAGCAAGAAGAATATTCAAATTAAGCAAAAGAGCATTAAAACCAAAAACATTGGGTGATAACTTTGTTTCCCCAAATTCTTGTACCACTTTCTCAAGGCTTCACTGTGAACTCAGTCCTATGTTTTCTCTAGATCCATAAATACCACCTACAATTCACCGTCTTTGCCCAGGTATTTCTTACGCAAGCTTTTCAGAGCAAATGCCTGGTCCACAATCCTCTAACTTTCATAAAACCACATTTCTCCAGTCTGATGCTCGGTGAATGCTACTACCTTGTAATTACAACTCATCCTTACACCTGACCCGGCATACTCATTAGAGTTATACTATTGTAATTTAGGCATTCATTTTTGTCACCCATACCTTTATTTAGGGGTACTATATATGTTTTCTGCTACTCCTCAGGGTTCTTACCTAGGGTTATAAAAACACTGACAAGCCTGACTTACCACTCTACAAAATTGTCATTACCTATCATGAGAAGCTCAACTGTAATACCATCAATTTTTGCAGCTTTTCAACACTTTATGTTGTGCAAGACTAACTATGTCTTTTTTCTGCTGAAATCTCGTACTCATCATTTAATATTCAACAGTTCTTTAAAATATTCTCTTTATTTCTTTTTCACTTTGTGTGTTATCACTTCACATCTGCTCCTTTCACTGTGATTTCCATTAGTTATTTTATTCTCTAATTGCTAATCACCTCCTTCAAGGAGATTTTTTTTATTCTTCAAAAGGTAGTGGTTAGCACTGCTCACTAGCACATTCATGGGCTGACTGAGGATGAGCCTGGGTAGGTGTGAAGATAGTGCCAGGAATAGACAAATAAAGCCACATTTCGTTGTGTCCATTCACTAGCTGTCATATGCAGTGCACTGAAACCACAGCTCCCTGTCCACTAGGACCCATGGACCTTTCCATACACTTCTGATACTTATCCTCTTGGTCAACCTCTCCTCACTCATTCAATCCGTATGTTCAAACCATTTCAGCACAACCCCTTTAACCTTTTCAACCACACACTTATTACCACACCTCTCTCTTATCCTTTCATAATTTACTTAGTCAAGCCATCTAACATCAAATATTTTCCTGAGACATTTAATTTCCAACAAGTCCCCCCTCTGCATACCTTCATCTATAGGCCATGCCTTGCATCCATACAACATTGTTTGGACTACTATATCTTCACACACCCATTTTTGCCCTCCCAGTTAAGGACCTCCCTTTCCACACATTCCTTAATGCTCCCAGAACCTTTACCCCCTCACCCACCCCATGACTCATTTCTGCTTCCATGGTTCCATTTACTGCCGTGTCCACTCCTACAACCAGTGCACATGACTTCTTTCACAACCAGATGCACATGACTCCTCACAACCAGGTGCATATGACTCTTCTCACAACCAGATGCACATGACTCCTGGCTCATTTTAAGACAGGTTTTTCACTTTCTCCAAAATTCATAAGATCTTTCCCGTGTCTTCTTTTTCTCTTTCATTATTCTCTCTATATTTCAATTAAGGCCTGGCCTTGATGTTGACTTTTGTCTGTGACTGGAGCTTTCAACATGAAAAAACGGCTCATACGACACCTCTCACGACCATGTGTATATGACATCTCTCACAAGATCCACATGAATTTTTCCACAACCAGGTGCATATGATTCCTCTCCCTACCAGGTGCATGTGACTTCTCAGTGAACCAGGTTCATATGAGTTCTCTCACAATAAGGTGCAAATGACTTTTAACAACCAAGTGCATATAACTTCTCTCTCTCTCGACGAGATCCATATGAACTCTCACAACCATGTGTGTGATTCCTCTCACAATCAGATCCATACAACTCTCTCTCACAATAGGTGCACATGACTCCTCTCACAAACAGGTGCATATGATGCCACTTAAACCAGATGAACATGACTCCTCTCATAACTGTAAATATGATGCCTGTCACAACTATGTGCATGGGACCTCTTTGAAAAGCAGATGCATATATCTTCTTTCACAACCTGGCACATGTGACTTCTTTTACAATCAGGTGCACATGACTGCTCTCACAATCAGGTGCATGTGACTCCTCACAACCAGGTGAACATGACACCTCTCACAACAGGTGAATATATGACAGCTCTCACAACAAGGTGCATATGACTCTTACGACCACTGCACATAACATTTCAAAACGAGGTGTATATGACGGCTCTCACAACCAAGTGCACATGATTGTCACCACCAGATCCATGTAACACCTCTCAAAACCAGATGCACATGACACCTCTCACAACTAGGTGCACATAACACATCATAACAAGGTGCATATGACTCCTCTCACAACTAGGTGTACATGACACCTCTCACAACCAGGTGCACAGTATACCTCTCAACCAGATGCACATGACACTCAACCAGGTGCACATGACACCTCTCACAACTAGGTGCATATAACACATTATAACAAGGTGCATATGACTCCTCTCACAACTAGGTGTACGTGACATCTTTCACAACCAGGTGCACAGTATACCTCTCACAACCAGGTGCACAAACTCCTCTCAACCAGGTGCACATGACTCCTCACAACTATGTACACAAGACTCCTCTCAACCAGGCGCACAAGTTTCCTCACAACTAGGTGCCCAAGACTCCTCTCCCATCCAGGTGTACATGACTTCTCTCACAACCAGGAGCATATGACTCCTCTCACAACCAGGCACACAAGACTCCTCTCAACTAGGTGCACAAGCTCATCTCACAACCAGGTGCACATGACTCCTCACAACCACGTGCACATGATTCCTCTCAACCATGTGCACATGACTCCTCACAACCACGTGCACATGATTCCTCTCAACCATGTGCACATGACTCCTCTCAACCATGTGCACATGACTCCTCACAACCATGTGCACAAGACTCCGACCAGGCGCACAAAACTCCTCACAACTAGGTGCACAAGACTTTTCACAACCAGATGCACATGACCCATCACAACAAGGTGCACATGACTCCTCTCAACCAGGTGCACAAGACTCCTCACAAACATGTGCACATGACCCCTCAACTAGGTGCACAAGGCTTCTCAACCAGGTGCACATGACTCCTCACAAACATGTGCACATGACTCCTCAACTAGGTGCGCAAGACTTCTCAACCAGGTGCACATGACTCCTCACAACCATGCGCACAAAACTCCTCTCAAGTGGTTGCACAAGACCCCTCTCATAACCAGGTGCACAAGGCTTCTCTCACAACCAGGTGCATATGATTCCTCTCACAACCAGGCGCACAAGACTCCTCATAACCAGATGCCCATGACCTCTCACAAATAGGTGCACAAGACTCCTCACAACCAGGTGCACATAACTCCTCTCACAGCCAGGTGCACATGACTCCTCTCACAATTAGGTGCTCAAGACTCCTCTCACAAACAGGTTCACATGACTCCTCTCACAACCAAGCGCACAATACTCCTAACAACCACGTGCACATGACTCCTCTCACAACCAGGGGCACAAGACTACTCTCGCAATCTTGTACATATGTACGTACACACCAACGATCACTCATCTCACATAGTTAATGTCAAGATCATCAATGGGCACCTTAGTTCCTCACATTTACAAGATCATCAATGGGCACCTTAGTTCCTCACATTTACAAGAGTTACACAGCTCCTTACATTTGTTCTCTCCAGTTTTCTCCGAGCAATGTACCTCCTTCCCCATGAACTTGATCCAGCTTAGAACCAGAACGTACACGTTTCTCTTATCAAACATAACACCATTTTTATCTAGTTATATCTATACTCACGGAGACATGTTCTCTCCTGGGTGGTGGTGTTGGTGGTAGTGGTGGTGGTGATCTAGCCGTGCTTGTTCTGCCCTTCGTGATGGTGGTGGTGGTGATGGTGGTGGTGGTGAACTAGCCCTGCTTGTTCTGCCCTGGTTGGTGGTGGTGGTGGTGGTAGTGGTGGTGGTGAACTAGCCCTGCTTGTTCTGCCCTGGGTGGTGGTGGTGATGGACTAGCCCTGCTTGTTCTGCCCTTCGTGATGATGGTGGTGGTGGTGAACTAGCCCTGCTTGTTCTGCCCTGGGTGGTGATGGTGATGGACTAGCCCTGCTTGTTCTGCCCTGGGTGGTGGTGGTGGTGGTAGTCGTGGTGGTGAACTAGCCCTGCTTGTTCTACCCTGGGTGGTGGTGATGATGGTGGTGGTGGTGAACTAGCCCTGCTTGTTCTGCCCTGGGTGGTGATGAACTAGCCCTTCATGTTCTGCCCTGGGTGGTGATGGTGTGGTCCTGGTGATGGTGATGGTGAACTAGCCCTGCTTGATCTGCCCTAAGAGGTGATGGTGGTGATGGACTACCGCTGCCATACAAGAAATCCATCAGATTTGTCAGATATGAACGATTTCGTGGAAAGCTAGGCTGAGAATGGTTTACTAAGTGATGGTCGTCTAAATGGTGCACAATTTGATCTCCAACCTTGGTCTCCAGAAGTTTTCCAGGTACAAACGTTAAACAAACAGGTCGATAATATCAAGGCAGTGACTTACTATATTTTCTATTATCATGTTCCATTGGCAAACTATCAATCATTTGGAACTTTTCCGGTAGCAAGTGATATAGAAAAGGGCACTCAAGGACTTAACTATATCATCTTTCGCCTTTTTCATTGTTCCCGGATAAAAGTTATCAGGAGCAGCCGTTGTATTTATTTTCATTCCGTGTGTTGCTGCTGTACGCATGTCCTCGGCTTTTGTCATTGTGTGGGAGAACGTACTCTCATCATATCCGGGACATGGGTTGTCTCTTTGATCGTCAATACAAATACAAAAAGGTCATTTAATATTTTTTCTATTGCTTCGTTGTTTTGAAGCAAGTCACCATTTTCCGTAATTAATGGACCTTTGACTGGATAATGACTATCTTGCTTCTAACATAACTGTAAAACTCCTTAGGTTTTTTTTTGTTATTTTCAGCAACATACGCTTTATATTGACCTTCAACTCTCTTACTTTCCTTACTCAAATTTACATATCTTACTGCAACGTTAATGTTGGTTATTGGATGATCTCACTTTCTTATGAGCTACTTTATTAGACAACAGCCACTTTCTTATTTCATCGTTCTTCCACCTTGGTTTTAGTTTATATATAGACCATCTGCAACGCACTGCCACGTATGTTACCACTGCTGTTTTGAAGGTATTTCTGAAGTTTTCCAATGCAGGTTCATGTCATATTCGTTGACTATATTAACCCAGGTTTGGTTGACAAGAACATGCAGTGTTGAAAGCGACCTTAAAAGTAATTTGCCGGTGGTCTCTTATACCAAACCTTTCAACATTTGTAGTAAGAACTAAATCTATTTTCGTCGACTAATTGGATTTGGACACTAGCAAGCAAATTTAGGGAGTGCACGACCGGAGCTACTGCAAAAGGATTCTCCTCATTTCGGTATGTTAAAATCTGCTACTGTTATACAATGTTGTTCATTACAGATGTCCGCTAACTGATCATACCTCTGGTGTCTGTGTGGGGGACATAAACTAGTCCTACTGTTATCTACTACTACGTAGTTTATCTTGACTTTCTACAACAAGTTGTTTGTATGGGATTTAAATAAGCTTTAACAAGGAGCAGAAGATCACGTCTCACTGTGTCTTAACCTGGTCAACACTGGACCCAGCTGCAACTGAGTACTCGGTCAGGAAATATCTATCGCTGATATCTATCCAAGAGTGGGAAATAACAATCATGTCATATTTTCCCTCTCAATTATTGTCCTTAATTTTGATACTTTGTTTCGTATACTCCGAACGTTAACATAAAATATCTCAGTCGAAACTAAGACCTATTTGGAAAGGTATTTATGGAGGGGACGGCTCTGCTCTAGATTTTTTTTTTTTTTCAAAATGCAGATGTAGACTCACTAAGGAGGTTATGAAAACGCGCAAACATCTGAGACTGATGTACAAATGCTGCCACACCCTAATGAACTCAACTTCTTTCTGAAAACTAAGATTCACTAACCTATTGTATCAAGCGAACGTCGTGGATCGTGGCTGGGTAGAAGTAAAAATCATTTTACCAGTAACTTGATCCTGAAAACGTTGAAAAGTCGACGATATTTGTGCAACTCCTTCCATCTTTCCTTCAGCACATGGTTCGTACCTACATGACAAATGTTATCATTAGTGCTACCACCATAAACCTTGTCTACCTGGCACACACACACACGTGAAGGGTTTCTGGCCCAGAATCCCTCCTGCTGTCCTCCTCGGATCATGAGGTCGCCCTCAAGTCCTGCATCATGTTCGTTGTCGTCCACATCCTCAGCCAAAACCTGAAATCGATTTTCTGTAGTAATTATCATCCAAGGTAAACGTGTCTGGGGTTTGACACCTCGTCCGTCACACTACCAGCAAGGGTCGGCTTTCCCTGGTGAGAGAAAAAGAATTACTGAGGTGTGACTCAAGACCCACCCACCCAGAGCGGTCCTGCTCTCCCACCTTGATGGCTCATCCCTTATCCTCTCAAGCCAGCTGGAGTCCCTAACGTGGTGAGGGACCTCTGCCACAGCTGTGTGTTACAACAGTTATTGTACCAGCAGCTGCAGCCAGCTTTTCCTCAAGGGTCAGTCTGTCCACGCATAACCTGCTAATCAAAAGCATCGCAAGATTATTGTTAAAGTAAACGCCAAACTTCCCATTTGACACTGTTAACTTGGTGACAAGCAACAGTAGTTAAGAGATATTATACGTCACTCAAAATGAGGCATAAGGCTACCACGAGACCCGTGCACTGTTTCCCAAGCACAAGTGTACCAATAGTTTTCTTTTATCTCACAATATAAATCACTTTTTATCGCTGTATGACATATATACATCTAACTTAAAACTTTAAACCACAATAAAAAGTTCTACTTTAAAAGACACAGTGACACAACACTGAAAAATCACAATGAAATTGATATTAGATCCGATCCAGTAAATTGTTCTATGAAGCAAAATCCGGGCATGTCTGACCGTTCCCATGGATGGAATGTGACCATGAACAAAGCCACATACCAACACATTTATTTCCCTATCACTAGTAATTAAAATCAGCGTAGCATTTGTGTATAGGGCGAGGAAATCTGTTACTAATATCTAACCAAGATTCCCAAACACCAATTATATAATTTTATTCGATATAATTGTTTCAAATATGTATTACGTATACTCCGTGCACTAACACGTGACCTTCTCATACATGACTCATACCTTTCCACTGATGTGTGTGTGTGTGTGTGTGTGTGTGTAACAGTACAGAACCGTCGACCTGAAGTTGGTCACGTAAAGTTCCCTGCCACACTTGTTCCCTGCCCTGCCTTCTTCTGATGTTTATCCCAGCTGACACATTCCCAACCTGTTGAAGTTGACCTATCGTGCAATGATCCCTCACCAACTTGTTACCTGCTTCCACTTGTTATGTGACTTCTACTATTTTCCAACTAACTGCTGGGTGTTGTCTTGTGCTGTTCCTCACCTGCCTCAGCTCTCTGCCTTCTGCTGGTTTCCCTCTCCTACCATGTTTATTATCATTCTGAATCTTTACTCCATCTGGTCTTGATTTACCGATCTTTCCTGACTCTACTACCAATGAGAGAGAGAGCTCAAGCAATAGTAGTACCATCCTCTTCCATGACCTGTCCCTCTCTGTTAGACCTGACCCTTTTTCTATTGACCATACCAACGTTGATTCGTGTAACCCCTTCTGTTGAACACCTAATATGTTACTCTCTGAGACCCAAGTGTTTTATAATGTTCTCACCAGGTCCTTCTTCATATCCAACTATTATCAATATTCATTCACGATTCCGGTTCAAAAGTGGTGTTAATGTTTATTCCAACATCAACACACGTGTTGCACGCCTAGCGGACCAGGAGTCCCGAACATTGATGTTATGTAGTTCAAGGTCTGTCTCCCTACCACTACTACTACTACTACTACTACTACTACTACTACTACCGTTTCGCCTGCTGCTCTATTAATTCTAGAGATTTTATATCCTTCTTTGACTGTTTAATCTCCTGCCATGAAACTGTGGCATCCCACACCCGCAAGCCGAGGTCTTCTACCTCGGGATCTCAACGTTCACCACAGGGAAGGAACGGTTGAATTCCTCCCATACACATGGTGGGAAATTGAGCCCCCCACCCCCCACCCCACGTTCTCTATTCTCAATAATCTGTAACAAATTATTTCCCACCTCACCCATATTTTGTGGTGCCGTGGTCGCTCTTCAAATAATCTGAATATGTTTTGCATCTTAATCCTTTGCGCTGTAAACGCACAATCTTACCCCTAATTGGTTCATCTGACCACATATGCATAAATGTATCTATTTTAATGACACCTTCCCCTCCAACAGCTCCTTCTAAAAGTAACTATTGGCACCTTAACAAAGCGGACTCAAATAACTTCAGAAAATTCTTTTCTAACTTTTCCTGGGTAAGGTTGTCTCATGTTGATTCTTCAGTTTCCGACAATCGTTACGGGAATAGAAGCATTTATCCCCTCTTCCTCCAAGATGACCTCTTCTTCCAATCCATGTTTCAACCGTTCGTTCCTGTTCTGAGGTCATTCAGGCAAAGATCAAGCATTTCTTCCTGTGACTCCCATTCAGTTTGTATCATTGCACGTAATCGCTGCAAGCTGCGTTCATAACCTCTCCTTGTCATGCACTGGTACGTATTCCTGGTCTTTACCTGAAGGCATCACTAACAAGGTGTCTCTGGCTTTCCTTCACTTTTCCGTTCTGACGGTACTACAGCTGTGTCTCCCGTAGACAAAACAAATTCTCTTTAGTTCCCGTTTCTCCTGTAATTCCATCTCGGATGACTCCAACACCCCCAGATGCTCCTCGGGTTAGGTTATGCCCTCACCGTAATCTTTTTTGAACTGTCAGGAAAGCGCTCCTTCTGAACTTGTACCTGAACTAGTTCATCTGTTCCGTTTCTGTTTCAAAACCAGATCTTGCCCTTCTTAGAAGCTTGCGTTGATACATCTCATCCCTACGAAGGGTCACCGTTCTAACCCATGTAAATATCGTCCTGTTGCTTTGACATCTACCATTTCCAAAATCTGTGATTCCCTCAACTCCCATATTCTCAAACAACTTATATCTTGCAATCATCTCTCTGATCACCATTATGGCTTCTGTAAGGCGAGATCCACTGGTGATATTGTTTCTTATCTTACTAATGTCTGGTCGTCATCTCTGAAATACTTCAGGGAATCCTATGTAGTTGCCCTTGATATATGTAAAGCTTTTGACACGGTGTGGCACAGAGGTTTCATCTCTAAGCTCCCCTCCCTCATTTTGCTCCCTTCTATCTATCTGTCTCCCTCTCCGGGCAGTTTGTCTCTGTGGTTGTTAATGAATCAGCCGCTCCACCTTTCTCCAACAACAGCGGTGTCCCGCAAGGTTCCATCATGTCTCCTTGACTTTCCTCCTTTTCATCAATTTTTTTCTTTGAAAACTAAATACCTTCATATGAAGGCTGACGACTCAACACTGCATTCGTCCAAATCCTTCAATTCTGCTTTTTTTTCTCTCACTCGATCTGCATCTCGTCTTGACCCAAATTCCACAATAAACCCAGAATGGACATGATATCTCAGTGGGGTAAACGAATTTTGATTAAGTTTAATGTCTCCCAGACCCAGTTTGTGCCCATTCCTCTATTGAAAACTCCTTACAACTGTCTGTCCTCTTTCCTTGGACGGTTCTATAATACCACATCTTGACTCCATGAACAAGCTTGATATTACTGTAAAATCCAGTCTTTCTTGGAAACCACACATAAGGGAAATGGCCATGACTGCCTCTAAGAAATATGTCGGAATATCTTTTCCACAGAACACTTGCTACCTTTATACAAGGGATTGATCCGTCCTTGTATGGAGTATACTGCTCTCATATATAGGTTACTTCTAGCCCTGCACCCATACTTGATAGGCAGAGTCGAGAGATTCCACTTATAAACTCTCCCAGGATAATTTCAAAACCTGACACGTTTTTTCATACGTCACAGTATTGGATCACTTTCCCTCTTGTATTGCTATTATTTGGTTTTTGTTTCCGGAAGCTGGCTGTTTGTCCCCCCCCCCCCTCTCCTAAATCACTAGCTAGTGCAGGCAATAGTGGGCAAACTAGTGCGTCACATGATTACTGTGTGGCCACCACCAGCTACTCAAGGATGAAGTAACCTTTTCTTCCCTACAACAAGAAGCTTTGAACTCACTTCATTCTAATGTCTATCCCAATAACTATGAGCTGGCACATTTTAAAGACAGATTTTTCGCTTCCTCCAAAATTCCTTAATACTTTTCCTAGTCCTTTATTTTTCCTTTCATTAACCTCTCTAAATTTCAATTAAAGCAAGGCCCTGATGTGGACTTTTGTCTTCACGAGCCTTCAACGTACAAAAAAACAACAAAAAGACCTGGCCATGGCCATCACTGCTGGGCCTGTAGGATAGTGTACACTCTCACACTGACCCGGTAGCCAGACCTGGCCATGGCCATCACTGCTGGGCCTGTAGGATAGTGTACACTCTCACACTGACCCGGTAGCCAGACCTGGC
>JAUUDZ010450623.1:0-16512 GCA_032361705.1 Panulirus versicolor
ATCCTATGGCTCGCACAAGACTGTCAATCGACTGGAGTAAAAGTAAATCCTCTCTCTCTCTCTCTCTCTCTCTCTCTCTCTCTCTCTCTCTCCATCTCGTCCTGTGCACCACCAGTACCCACCCGCCGGCAGCACCCGTCCCTCGTAACCCTCCCCCCCTAACCCGTCTCCAATGTTCTCCACAAGAACCCCGGCGTGCTCCACGCTGTCAACAGGGTCGCGTCAGCCGCTCACGGAACAGGAGCGACGATAAACGTTCATACAGATCTTATGAGGGTGCATCTGTCGGGGAGGATGGGTCACGGGTCCCTACCTCGCCTCCTGCTTGCTCCTGACCAACCCACCTGTGTAATCCTCACCCACCAGTGGTTGCACAACACTAATGACCCCGTCCACCGCCGTCCACCGCTGGCCACGCGAGCCCCTGGCCAAACAACCTTATCCCCCCCCCCCTTTCCCCACCCCACCCAAGACGGAAACGTTTTTCGGGCCTTTTTTTTTTTTACCGTTTCAATCATCTTTAAAGAACGTACTTCAATGATCCTAATTAAGGAGAGTAATGATCTCATGAACAAAGCAAAACGTATGAGGTATATGTCGTACCCATGAAGTGAGGACACGCGGATTTTGACTTTGCCTTTAGCATACGATTAAGATGGATGGGGGAAAAGAGGACCTTTGGTTCGAGCCCCTCGGCGAACCCCGGACCCCATCTGGGGGCAGTGACCCCCGGGAACACCTTGACGGACCCCGGACCCCAGGTCAGTGACCCCAACTCTCATCGTTGGGTCTGACCCAGACCCTCCCGATGAGGTCCGTCAACGAAACAAAGGCCATCTAGACCAAGCCTCACGTGGCCTCCCGACGAGAGGGGGGGGGGGGTTTCTGTGACGTCAACAGTTAACGAACGAGAAGGTGTAGGGGGGGCCCCGCGGACCATGGCAACAGCCAGCCATCCCGCGTGTGCATCACGAGCCACGAATGACACGGTACGATCAACACTGCCAGGAAGATAAACACGGGAAAGTCTGTCACTGGTCGAACTGGTTGATCCATCGTAATCCACGAACCCAGTAGAGTAAACATTACACCAACCCACGCTTTATGACGACAACACGCACGCTACCCCATTGCGCGTGCGCGCACAAAGACGTCACACACACCGTCTTGGTATAACAAAGACGTCACACACACAGTCTTGGTATAACAAAGAAGTCACACACACCGTCTTGGTATAACAAAGACGTCACACACACTGTCTTGGTATAACAAAGACGTCACACAAACTGTCTTGGTATAACAAAGACGTCACACACACCGTCTTGGTATAACAAAGACGTCACACACACACACTGTCTTGGTATAACAAAGACGTCACACACACACACTGTCTTGGTACAATAAGGACGTCACACACACACTATCTTGGTATATATATCATGAAGAGCATTTAAGGAATTGTATAAGGAAATAGTCACGAAGCTGCTTAAAACTCACGCGCTTCTTAAGCAGTCACACCGCACCGTAAGAAGCATCAGGAACTATCAGAGAAAGTCCAGAGGAAGGTCAACGGAGTTGTTACCAAAATTAAGAGAGCAGAGTTACCGGTAAAAGGCTCGGAGGCCGTAAATACGCCCACCGTGGAAGAGAGGTGAGTGTAGGGTGATTTGATCACACACACAAAGTCTACGTACCTAAACCAGCTTGCTGGGCTGGTGAACACTTCTTCCTAACATGCTGGTAGAGGCCAACCAGAACACACAAACGTGATCATAAGCCAGAAATGTGTCATGAAATATGTAAAGCAGTGCTTTTATAGCATACGAACAATGGATGAATGGAGTACCCTGAATGATGAAATATTGTAAATAAGGAAAACATCTATGAAGTTATAAAAAAAAAAAAAAAACTATGATAACATTACAAAGTTCAAGAAATGGTGTCCAACACGTGTATAAAAAGTTCCTCCTCTGTAGACACGTGCGCACGCAAGTGCACACGTGCGCACACGCTCAGGAACGTGCATACGAGGCATACGTGATGTCTCTCGATGCTCAAATGGAAGATATACATGAGGGTCATAAATCTGCTGAGGGTGTAAATATATATATAGACAGGATGAACATTTAAGGACTAAAGAGCCTTTTCTCCATTGTATTTCAGTTACCTTAATTCTGGTACCAGCTTTTTCGTCCTTCTCCTGGCTTTCTCTCTAAGTTCACAGTGCTTCTTCAAGTGCGGTGACCAAAAATGAGATGTAAATTCTTGTTTTGGCATAATATAGGATGAAATTAGTAAACATTTCCTCAAATTGTGTGTGTGTGTGTATGTGTGTGTGTGTTTGGGGAAAGGGGGGGGTGAATGTTTGTGTTCACAAACTGTGTATTTAGGAAAATTTACCTCTTCAATAGAGGAATTGGCCTGAAAAGTCCAATGTAGTATACACAAGAAAACGTGAAAAAAATATGGCCTCTATGAATCATAATCACAGATTAACATTAGAAATTAAGATATGCAAAAAATAAAAAAAAAGTTGAGAAATATCTTCTTTGTCATTCTCTAATGGTCAATGGAGAGGCAGAGAAAGAACGTTGATTTCACTTGGAAATGATGTTTCGTTCTTTTTAAACCAGTTTTAACACTGTACACTTATCTCAAACACAGACAGACAGCTACCAACACTGGTGGTGAATAACACAAACATATTCACTGTAGAATTATTACAAAATCTTACAATAAAAATGACTAAGAAGAGTGGTCAACACAATGGAGAACACTACTGGAGCTTTTCTTTCTTCCTTAATCCAAAAATTTGCTTCACGCACTACAATGATTTCATGTGAATGTGAAATATATTCAGAAATTTAATGCTGAAAAGACCTCCTACTGGAGGTATATTTTTCACTGGTAATATTTCAGCTTATTACGTACTATCTATATCCAATGCCCTCTTCATCTCAGGATAACACATTAAATTAAGTGCATTTGTCAAATAATTTCTTCCCCAAGGGCAATGCCTCGTGCTGGCATTCCCTTATCTAATCCCCCTAAAATCAGTGTCCCTTGTCTTCACATTTCTCATGTTTTCTTTAAGTCATTCAACAATGTACATGTTTGCTGCATGGCTACCATACACACATAACCTGCATGTCAACAGTTGTGCTCAACAATGATTAAGGAAGCTGTAGGGGTACTAAAGAGAGCAAAAACTTTTCCTGTGCCTTCCTTGTATCCTATATAGACTCCAAATGGTACAAACATCAGCTGCCTGTTTAAAGAGGTGGGAAAAGTTAGCTCTACAAATGGTGCTAGATACCATTCCCTTCAATTAATTATATCCTTGTACACCATCACATAAACCTTTTAAGCATTCTAACCCCTAACTTACGTCTGTTACCCATTAATTGACCACCCTAAAGGAAAGGATGAATAGCTACACTGGCTGTAAGCTGACTTACCCTGTCAAGGACTCTAACCAGACACCATCTCAGCGCTATTCGCTGCACGCGTAATTACCCAATAGGATTTCTAACTACCAGAGTGTACTGGATGGTAAAGGAGTTCTATATCATGCAACTTTTTCAACATCTCTTTAGTGTTTACATTCACAACTTCATCATTCAGTTCATTCCACTCATCTACTACTCTTAAACTATAAAAAGTTTCATGCTAAATATCATGTTATGGCCATATTATAAATAAAAAATAGTGGGCACTGAAAAATGTTATGAAATAAAATTTCCTTTTCATCACCGAGTTGTATTTCATAGATGTATTTTACAAAGCTACAGTTTTTTTGGGATATGCAATTATTTGACAAGCATGTTCAAAACCATGACAGTGAAGACATGGGTACTAACTACCCATGCTTAAACACTTCCCTCCAAACTTGATGGCGTCTAGATGTGGAGACAGCCAATTCACCACCCTGCCCTCATATGACTGCAAAAGTAATGTGTTGGCTCTCTACTGTCATAAGAATTTTTCTCCATTACTACTAAGACTATTCATCACATGATCATTCATGGTAAATATTTGTTCATAATTGGTATAGTATGCCGAGTTCTAACTGAAGGTATGTTTGAACAAAAGTATACACGACAGAACTAGCATTTGCTCTGAACTCGGACGAAACAGTGAGAGTACTTACAAGTACTTGCGACGAGAAAGAGTGAACGGAAGGCTAGGTATGAAAGGTATCATTCTGGGCAGACATTCATGTAACCCATTATCACAGAGAGATGCCCTCCACACCAATTAGATCACAGGGATGATCAGGGCAAGTTAGAAATGGTGACATTGTTGCTGCCACAGCATTTGCTCTAAGTCCATCAATTTTCCTGAGTAAATAGCAGCAGTTGTCACAAAACTATGAATCATGTCTAACACTATACCAAATTTGATTTTACTAGTAATAACTAATCTCATACTATATTTATTTTTGTCACTGAATATCATGGACCATGCAATGTCATATTTTTCATGATTCCCAAAGCAAAACAAGGCCCTCTTGTTTCATCATCTTAAACTAACCTAATATAGTTTTTATAAAACAATATTAAACCAAAGGCCTGTTTATTCACCATAAATAACCCTGCTTATTCCAGTATAAAATAAATATTATGAAATTAATAAAATTCTTTTTTGTGATGTTAATCATAAGAATTACTCATCTGTAGAAAATAAATTTTAACATATTAGTTCAATTTTGTCATAACAATTACTCAACAAGGTCAAATTAATTGCCTGAACCTGTATTATCTGTAATACAAAGTAGATTGCCTTTGTCTACTTTGGTTTTTACAACATACTCTTCTAACCTATTCTAATATAATATTACACTGTCCAACCTGGATAATTCGTGAAGTAGTGATGTTACCATATGATTTGCTGTTTCATGTTGTTAGATTTAGCCAGAAAAGACAAACTTTAACCTGAAGGACAAAGTTTACTCCAGGAGTTATGAACAGATATATAACACTGCCTCATAAAAAACACCAATAATGCATATTTTGAGTCACACTGTCCCTCATATATATTATACTGTCCTTCCTCTTGGATGTTGTGTTCCTTCTTCCAATGTGAGTAAAGATGTACTATTATCCATGACTTGCATGTATTCCACAATGAGAAATCTAGCCTCAATACTTTGATCAATCTAACTACTACAAACGCATCACACTTTCAGTACTCTTAGCAATATGGAATGCAGTCATCTTTTTTCTTTCCATCTCCCACTGCATAAGCTTTACATCACACTCAGCTACACTTCCATGATGCTTAAAATACTGAAAGCAGAGATGATTCTACAACAGCCATCATTGTTTCTATCATCTTTAACAACACCCGAACGGTCTTCACATATAAAAATTGGGAAGAAAAAATTATATTCATTCATCATTTTTGCCACAGTGCTGAAGGTGCTAAAGGCAATAACACTTCCTCTTTGGTAATCAAACTTTCAAGGAATAGCTAACATCAATGCAGAACCCTCAACAGGCTCAAAATAATAATCCACTTTATTTCTAATGCAAGCAGCTTCTTCTCAGTAGGATATTTTTGATATGGTTTGAAGTGGGGAGGGACATAGATAACATGCAGGTGCATTTAATCCTGATTTTGAGATTTGCTGCATGATGGAGAAATCTTTAGTAGGGGGGAGTAAAGAATTTAGGTTGCTGATATCCTGACTTCATGTACTGCTGTGAAACACCTGAAGCATTTGAAGAAGAGGTTGCAGAGGCTACAGGCACATTCACTGGGTTTCTTAAGTTAGATGACACTGGAGCACTACGAAATGTAGACTTTCCATCAGAAGACACTGAAGTTGATTTTGATGCGACAGGGGGTGGATTTGGTGGAAGGCTTGCTTTAGATCCTCCAAGAGGTTTGGAAAACTGTGACTGTTCTTTTACTGAGCGATTCACTGTAGACGTACTAGGCGGGTTAGAGAATGATGAAAATTTATTTCCTCTATGAATCTCTTTAGATGTTCCAAAAGTGCTGCTGGAGATCTTTGACGTTTCAGTAAACTGTGGTCTTGTACTATATGAACTCACAGATGTTGTAGAACTGTAATAAGAATACGGTTCAGGCATATCTATGAAAGACGAAAAGTTCTTAAGGGAATATCTTTCACTTGAAGTTATACCAGTGATAAAGCCAGAAGGTTCACTTAAAGTGTGGCTCACATTAGAAGATGGAGCAGAAGTGCTGAAGAAGTATGTAGGTTCATTTACTGAGTACCTTCCATTAGAGGATGACTGAGTAGTACTATAAAAGTCTGTGGACTGATTTAATGATGGCATTGCATTAGGTGGCACTGCAGAGGTGCTGGAATTCGAAGATTCATTCTGTGGATTTTTCACAGTGGAAGATGGTGCATGATGATTGTAGTAGTTTGATGATTCATTCTGAGAGTGCTTTGCATAGGATGATGCATGGCTGTAGTAGAGGTTTGAAGCATCATTCCAAGAGTATCTCATATAATCATTACATGTTTGTGGGACGTTAAAGCTTTGGGTCTCATTCACAGAGTATCCTAAAGCATTATTTGGTACAGCGGTAGTGCTGTAAAAGTTAGAGGGTTCATTCACCGAGTACTTCATACTATCATCAGCCACTGAAGTGACCGTAGTTACGTTTGATGGCTCATTCACTGAGTATCTCATAGAATCATAAGACGTTGCAGCAGTGGGCATGTTGTAGAAGTTTGAAGATTCTTGCACAGGTTGCCTCACATCAAAGGCTGCTGGACTAGTGAAATAAGCCGGTGATTCATTCACTGGATGCTTCACCGTACCAGATGTTGTGGGACCACTGAAACAAGGTGACTGTTCACTCTGTGGATGTCTTATATTGGAAGATACTTGTGTATTATAGGGTGCTGATGGTTCATTTTGTGGTCTAACTTCAGGCACTGATGAAACGCTGTAATAGGATGACGGTTCAGTTTGTGGATATTTCACGTCAGTAGTTACAGAAGTGCTATAACTGGGCTGAGGTGCAGTGAGTGAGTAACTCTGACCACTGGATGAAAACTGCTGTTGCTGGGTGTTACTAAAGCCTCCTGGCATACTTGCATTATGGTTCAGCAGACCTTGAAATGCAAAAGATAATCAAGAATGAGATATAAATCATATGGTGTGAAACATAACTACAAGGTTGCTCAAGGCAGCTATACATTAACAAATTCATTTTTAAATGCAATTGCAAAAAGGTATCTTTTTAAATAGATTAAAGTACATTTGCTATAAGTAATGCACAAATCATATCATTACTTCATAAACAGTAGAAACTGAAATATAAAAAGACACAAAATCTTTTATTTCCTTACCAGAGCGTCCTTTTGATCGTTTACGTAAATTTTCCCAGTTCCAGAAGACAGGAATCAAGTTAGGACTCTCAGGGTCACTGTCAGATGAGAGAAAATCATGAATAGTGGTCATATTCCTGATGAATGATATCATCTTCCCATAGCCATCCCCTTGAGGGTGCTCCAGAAGGGAATGAGTGTCAGAGACAGAAAGATATGTAAGAGAAAAAAACACCTGTGATCATACACGGTTTATATCATGAGAGCGCTCAGTTCTAAAAGACACCATTTTGGTATATTAGGTATATGGAAAGTTACTTATGTAGTGTAGAGTTTCAAACATGAAAGTAAGGTACTGTTAAGAGTGGGAGGGGAGAAAGATGAGCATCCTCATTGAAGGTGGGTCTGCATCAAGGATGTGCGATGTCACTGTGGTTGCTTAATGTTCAAGGATGGCCTACTGAAGGGAGAGAATGCAAGGGACATTGAGCAAAGGGCATATTGGGGTTGGAGGTAGTGATAAGAGGTGAATCTGCTATTGTTTGCAGATGACATGACTTTAGTGGCAGACTCCTGACAGAAATTCCAAAAGCTGGTGACAGAATAGGAAAGCATGAAAAATGAAAATTGCAAGTAAAAGTGAACATAAGCACAGTAATAAGGTGCAGCAGGGAAACAAGACAGGATGGTCTAAGTGTGACTGGGGAGAACCTATAAGATGTATAGTGCTACACATAACTGGGAATGGAGAGAACCTATAAGATGTATAGTGCTACTCATAACTGGGAATGGAGAGAACCTATAAGATGTATAGTGCTACACATAACTGGGAATGGGGAGAACCTATAAGATGTATATTGCTACATATAACTGGGAATGGGGAGAACCTATAAGACGTATAGTGCTACACATAACTTGGAATGGACATGGCAATGGATGGAACGATGGAAGCTGAAGTGAATCATAGTATGGATAAGGACACCAAGGTCAAAGGTGTAGTGAAGTGTATGCAAAAGGAGAGGTCACCGTCACTTAGGACGAAAATATGTGTCTGTTAGGGCAAAGATGAGTATAACACTACTGAAAATGTTGTATGGATGCAAGTCATGGGCCTTGAATGCAAGAGGGCAGAAGAGCATAAATAAATGTATCAAATGAAATGCCTTGGGACAGTACATGGTGTGATTATATGAGAAATAACAACATAAGAGAGAACTGTGATCACATCATGATTGTTAGAGCTGACTATGATGTGCTGATATGTTTCAGACATATAGATAGGATGACCAAAGAAAGACTGACTATGAGACTCTATATGATGGCATGATGGAGTGAAGGAGGATTTGGAATTTTAGGGCCTGAATATTTGGGAAGGTGAGAGGCATGCTTGGGAAAGAACAAACTGGGTTGGTGTGGTGTATGGAGAACACAACATGCCATCAATGGAATAAAACATGGCATGTGAAGCAGTCATGGTAAACTATGGATGAGTCTGTGGAACTAGGCTTGGACAGCAGGCTCTGGCTTTATTGACAGACAACTAAAGAGTGGTGTGTGCAAATGAGGCCATTACTTATCCATTCCTGCAACTATCTCACTAAGGTAGGAGAAGCAGTGTGTGCAAATGAGACCATTACTTATCCATTCCTGCTACTATTTCACTAAGGTAGGAGAAGCAATTGCATAAACAAAGATAATGAATATTATCAATATAACAAGACAAAGGAAGGAGCCAAAATAGAATTTTTCCAATTTAGCTCATTTGTATTTTGATCCTATCTAACTAAGGCCAGAAACAGAGAACAGGTAAGATAGAAAGAGAGTAAATGTTATTGATATCATTCAAGATGAATTTACATACCTGTTGTCAAAAGGATATCTATGACCTAAGACATTACTTCCATTTCCTCGATTCAGATTGTCAAGTTTTCCTGGGTAATTATTTCCACCTCCATAACCCCAGTTAAACCTGCCTCCAATCTGACCTTTTCCCATTCCTCGTTCACCATCCCTAACCATTTGGCCAACATAACCCTTACTGGGTCCATCTTGTGCTGCTGTTAAGTAGACAAAAGACATTATTATTAAAAATCTAATAAAAATATGTAAGAAAAAGAACTTACACAAACATTATGTCACATATCAAAATGTGTCACCGTGCTAGGTCTAATTTCAAAACATTCAATGAACAAAGCAGTTCAAACTTTTCACCTGCTGATGCTTCCTTCTGTCCTGCCTTGTTCCTCGACAGTGCAATCAAGTTGTTGCTACTGCTGCCTCTGCAGAATACTAAATACTGTAAGTCCAGTCTTCATCAATATATCAGTTTATATGCCATACAAATTCTCCTCATATGTGAAGGGGCATCATACAGAACCTCTGATTACACTACTGCCTTTGCTCAAATTTCCTCAAATTCCATTAACCTTTGAGCTTTCTCTGAATTGCTCTTCCAACATCTAGTCCCTCCACTCGCCCATAGCACTTCACTATCTTTTACTTCACAAATGATTCTCTTTTAATGTACTCATTTTATCCACTCTCTTAACTGCATATCCACTTCCAGCAAATCAATCAGTTATTCTAAAACATATATCCGAATTTCACTGACATATCACTGTGAAATCCACGACTCTTTATGGTAAAAGTTGCTCTACCTCATAGGTAAAGTTTTTCCTTCACTTCTTTTTTGATAGGTCTTTAGGTAGTTTCACTCCTAACAATAATTTTTCATACCGTCACATCACTTCAAGTACTCACTGATAAAAGCAACAGACAGCATCCTTGTCTCCATATGTCTTTAACCTCTAACTATGAACTAGTAACTTAGTCAACTCACTTCTACCACTTGTCCTACGTAATGATAGAAGTCATTTGCTCTCTCTTACATTCTTGCACCAAGAGCAAATGTTCTTAACATTTCAAAATACTTATAAATACATTCACCATCAAAACCAAACATACCTAAGAACATCAATTAATGCAGAAATTAACAGAGAGACAGCCACTAACAGACAGAAAGCACACACACTTTACTAGTCATTAGAAATAAACTGGTGGTAAAGAGGCAACAAAGCTCGTTAGAGACTGAGAGGTGAGGACTCTTAAGGATGAAGGAGAGATCCGAGAGGAGATGAATGATAGATTCAAAGGTGTTCTAACTGAGGAATTACTAAAGCCACAACACCAGTAAGATGGGAAGGGAAAGGGAAGAGGTCTCATAAGGCATTGAAACAGCCATGAAGGAATATAACCAAGCTAATGAAATGCTTTAACCAGACCCATGAAAGGCTTAAATTCTTGGTGCAGTCTTGTCTTTTATATGCTACAGTAGAGAACAGATAAACCTGATATCCCCCAATAAATTCCATAAGTCACAAGAGAAGGAAACAGTGGCAACAGGAGTGGAAGTGGGAAAATACTGAGCTTATCTTTAAAAAATGAAACTGAAAAAAGTGCAATGAACTACAGACTAGTTTCTCTGACAAATATGGTCAATATACTGAAAAGAAAATCAAATAGCAAATGGATGGCAACTTGCAAAAGAGGAACTAACTAACCTAGAGATAACACACAGGAGGTTTGTACAGAAACTACACCTTCAACCAGGAATATGGGGTATATTCCTACACAAGAGAGATCATTATTGGAAGAGAGGAAAGGACACAGGTCAGCATAACATTCATGAACGGGATAAGATCAATATTGGCATGTTTTAGGGTTCAGTTTTGGGACCACTGTTCTTCTAAATTTATATAATTAATGTACCAGACAGAAGATGCAAGGTCATGAGAGAAATACAGTACCAGATAGATGATGCCTATGTTATGGGGGAAGTCCTGTACCAGACAGATGTCGCAAAGGTCATGGGGGAAGTAAAGAATGATGAAGGTTGCATCAACTTAAAATGGGGCCTAAACAAACTCCAAAGTAGATCAGGTACATGGTTGGTTATATTCATTCCCATCAAATGTGAAATAATGAGGAAGGGTCATAGTTAAAGAAACCCTTAGTACAATTATCATCTCATAAGAAATGAACAACAGGATTCTGCATGTGAAAAACTTGGGAATCAACAGTGTGCCTGCCACCAGAACTCCACATCAGAACTGTTCAGAAGACAAACTGTCAACTGGTAAATATAAGAATAATGCTTACACACAACTGAATATGGAAAAATTAAAAAATTACACTTGAACAGAACCACAATAAACTTGCCAGGTCTGGTCATTACACTTAAAACAGTACAAAAATTTTACTGAGAGGGTCTGGTAGGCCTGAATTAGAACTAAGCTACAGTGAGTGAAAGGCTGTAGCCCCAGATATGCCTACTAATGAAGAGAGAAGAATACAAGGGGACTTAATCACAAATAATAAGTTTCAACATCATTTTGATGATGTCAGACAATAAACAGTTCTTTGTGAGATGCATAGGCAGAGCAACAAGAGGTCATAACAAGAGGCTAAGCATGAAGCTTGTTAGAAAAAATGTGAAGGACTTTGTTCAGTACTAGATGAAGAATAAATGGAATAAACTAAGTAATGAAATTGTAATTACTTGCGGGCAACTTTACTTTAAAAAGATGTATGATGGAAGAGGAAGTTTAAGAGATAAGGCCTCATAATACAGAAGTCCCTAGCCATAATGAAAAACAGAAAATAACATATAAGCCTCCAACCATGCAGTAGTTGGTGCTGTGACCCAACAAAATAATAGGATCAGGTTCATATCCTGGTCAGGGTAGCTGGCTCAAAATAAACTCAGCTGTTCTTCATCATTTTTAGGGGCACACCAGTGAATTAGTATCTGGTGTAAGCTGGGGAATGCATGTGTATAAGGTAATCACACAGTTAAAAAAAGGTAAATGTACAAGATTACCAGAGAAGACAACTGGAACACACATATAGCAAACACATACACCAACATATAAACAAATATAAGTAAAGCATTATGACATGATGAAACAGAGATCAACTGAAACATACAAACACATACATGACCATAAATGCATACACAATCTCTCATTCATTTTCTTCTCTCTTTCCCAAACAGAAAATAAAAGGCAAAAAAAACCATTCAGAATGTATCTATAAACTCATCAGAAATAAAGTATCATTCAAATAAACAAACTTAAAACCTCAGATGGGATGTTCTCAACACATATATAGTTAAATGAAAAATGTCAATATTTTTATCACAGGAATCACAATCAAAAATTTAAGAAAAAGAAAGAAACCAATATCACGGAGGCAGTAAGTAATAATGGACATGATATTCAAGAATTTATGAAGTAACATCAGAGCAGATCCTGAGGTCCACATGAAATACCAACATATATTTTTTAGACTGGATAGAAGTAAGTAAAGGCTCCCTCCTGCTGCGTTGAACTGCATTCCAAAACTGTATAAAGGTTTACCTTAAAAATGAAAAAATTGCATTTTACCAAGAAAAACAACATACAAATGAAATGGAAACTTCCTTGCTTCAAACAAAGGTATATGAAAATCAGAAGTTGCAAGGTGGCCAGGAAATTTCCCAATGGGTGCCAACTCAGGCTTGGTTGAGCCTCTTGATGTAAGTACTGTACCATGATTACAGTGTTCCTCTGGTTCATATCCTAATCACACAACTCATCCAACTCATGTATCATACTTTCCTTTTTTTTAGAGTCAAGTCCTGATCATACAACACATCAAACTCACTGTTTATACTTTCACCACAAAAGGATTAGCATTACTTTGCCTACATGTGATTTCAAAATGATTGAAAAGTCACCTTTGGTGACAAAAAGAAATTCAGTCTCACTAAATAACTCCTCACTCCAGAGGAGTCCATCCTTTCCCTATACTATGGACTGTAAAACAGCCTTTGAAGCTGAACGTGCCCCATAAAAGGGGTCCTGAAGTATCATACCTGTCCTGAGGTTTCATAACTATATCATAATCAAAATCATAAAGGAGATCTTCATAATTCTCCTGTAGGGGAAAAATTTCCCCAACATTCATGCCATGTTTCAGTGAGACAGGCATATCCTATCTCTCCCATGTCTAATAAGAACTTATTTGGGGGAATTTTTCAGGTACTAGAAATATAAAGCTGGTTATACCTGGCAACTAAAGAGACCAAAAACAGAACCATCCGCATTTGAACATGTTTAGGTGCTTTTATCACACACAGGGGCTCCCTGTGGCAGACATGGATCAATGCCTTAAAGGGCTACACAGTGAGCTAATACCATGAAAAGATCACTAGAACTTTTGTTCAAATGTCCTTTGAATGAAAGATTATGGTCATGACAATGGAAAAAAGTAATTTGAAGGGCAATGAAGAACTTCATACTACACAGTTCAAGCTACCTTCATGAAGTTTAAGTGCTGAGGTACCTCTCAACGTTCAAAATCCAAAGGCCTCAGCAGAATTGGCAGTATCACTTAACTAAACCCACTGCCCACTGATGTGCCTCTAGGAGCTGGCTGCAAGTGTGTAGTACAGGGAATGGGGATTGTAAAAATCCATCGTACAGTAAGTATGACAGCAGTCAGATAGCAATTACTGGCAACTCAATGATTCCAAATACTTTGCCCATACTTTTTTCACTTGGCGGGAGATGCAGAGAATAGTATACCAAGTGCAAACTGCCACAGACACAGAAGAAAATGTATAAAAATATTATCAATAATGTGCATAACTGCATATAAACAATGTATACAAATGTTATATATTAATAACAGAACACATACCAAGGAAAAATGGAAAATCAAAACATAATCGCATTATGAAATGGGCATATATCATGATATACAGCTGGGAAAATCAGTCTGAACAATTGCCAGTATTCATCTGGGAAGCTCACTAACATGAGGAAAGTTTTCTTCAACTGTTATATGTATCGTTTGCTTATGAAGAAATGTCTTTTGAATGGTAAGGCAATAAAAGAAACAGATTTTTTTTCACTTACTGAAAATTCTGATAAGAAGACAACAGTATCCCTACCCTAGTTCATCCTCCTCTGCACAAGAAAATGATCTCTTATGAAATTATATTAATTTTTGCATGCAAGAGAAAGAAAAATTACACAAAAAACTGCATGAAAATAAATAAAAACTTCATGTAACTGTTTTGGAGTGCTCAAAGATGAAGCAGTGCAACGGAGGTATGTAAAATCACCAGCAGCACTAGTCAGATACAGTGTTCTCATGCTCGGTTGGGCACTGGTCACCTGCAGCACTAGTCAGATACAGTGTTCTCAAGCTCGGGTGGGCATTGGCAATAAGACCTCCACTTCTAGAAGAAACCCTTCTCCTACTTCATCTTGGTCAACTTTTGATAATGATAGAGTCACTGTCCTTAACATCACTCTCCATGTAATCTAATCCCAAGACACATCATCACTGTCCAATAATTGAGGATCATCTTCTGTCTAGTCATCTAAATCTAGCTAAAAGCTGCTCCATCTCTTTTCTATAAAACTCACAAAATGTGGTCTTATTGGAATGACTAGAGGATGAATGACTGTGGGGAGAAATTACTGCGCAATGCCATCTCACCAAAACCCAGGTTCAGTGCAGAGCTTGAAACTGAGACACAAAACTCAATAGATAAACATTCACATAGAGACATTGCTCAGTTCAAGCAAAAAGGGTTAATATTTAGAGCATCCACAGTCAATAGATTAATGATAGTTGGTTTATCAACAACGATGTTTTCTACTGTAAAGCACAAAAAAATTAAAGGGATTCACTCAGAAGTATTATAGAAATATATAAATCTCAATGTTTTCTTTTACCTGTAATTCTAAAAAAATGAGGGTTCTGAAGACTGAAGAATTTTTTCTTTCCAAGGCAAGATCCCATGTGCAAAGAGGATCACAAGGGAATGAATCCTCGAAATCCCCCATGGGAAATATGCAGGCATTCTCCACCTTCTGACACACAACCAGTAAGTGGTCGTTAGCTGATCACTCATTCAGGGGTTCCCCCAGCCAATCTGAGATTTCTATTGGTTAAGACATTATCAACTTGCCCAGAGTGGCAGCAGCAGCTACCTGTGTTCCTCAGAATTTGCATATCACCTGCATCAATCTAAGAATGGTCACAGTCAGAAATGAGACAAGGATTTTTGTTTTTCAAAAAGGAAAGAACAGAAAACAACACTTGTGGAATCTTGCCTTGGAGAGAAAAGGATATTCATTCTTATGAACCTTACTTGTCTTTCATTAGCTATTCAATGTTCTACCCTGTGAAACAAGGAACACTTGTGGAGTACACAACAAAGCCTTTAAAAGAAAATCAGATGGAAGGTTAAATAAAGTACCAGATCAACTAAGTATTGATGATGACAAAAGAGGTGTAGTGACAGGAAAACTGGATAACAGCACAAGCAAAATATGCTTAAGAAAAACATATCTCCTGATGAAGGTAGGTCTGCTGCAGAGGTGTGTGATATCACCACAGCCGTTTACTCTATTTACATATGTGGTGGTAGGGGAATGGGATATGATTCAGTTACCATTTATTGCTTACATGGTGCTGATGGAAGGGTTGAGTGAGAAACTATACTAGATAGTTTCTGAGGTTGAATGTGAATAAAAGGAGGTAGTTGAGTGTACATTAGGAAAAAAAAAAAAAATAAGGTAATTAAGTTTAGCAGTAGAAAGAGAGAGAGTGTGAGTTTGCATTGAGAAAACTTGGAGGAAATGGAGTGTTTTAGATACCTGGAAAGGTAATGGTGTTAAACTGAACCATGAGAGCTATATATCTATCTATCTACATCTCTGATGTCCGTTTCCCTCCTATCAAGGGGTGTCCACGGCAAAAGAGTCTCCACCCATCCCTGTCCTTACATGCCTCTATTGCATACACCACTCCACACATTCTTCCTCTGTTTCTTTCCTCCCAGTATTCCTCTACCCTATTTGCCCATGTCACAGGTGGTCTTCCACTCACACCAACCCCTTAATTGTACTATCATACACTATCCTTGTAAACTCCTAGTCTTGCATTCTTTCCATGTGCCCAAACCATTTCAAAGTATTACATTTCAACCATTCTACCACTCCACAATTCACTCCCTTTGCATTCCTTGTCATACCACATTTCTCATACACCCTTTCACTTCTTTCTTCATTCCATATAGTCACATCATATGCTCTTCTCAAATAGCGCATGTCCACAGCCTGGATTCTTGACCTCTGTGC
>JAUUDZ010450624.1:0-12652 GCA_032361705.1 Panulirus versicolor
CATTATTATCATTATCATTATCATCACTATTATCATTATCATTATTATTATTATTATTATTATCATTATCATTATCGTTATTATTCTATTTTCATTATCGTTATTACTATCATCATTATTGCCATTGTCATTATTATTATTATCATTATTATTATTATCATTACAACAATCATTATAATTTTCATTCTTATTATTATCATCACTAGCATTATCATCATCATTATCATTATCAATTTCAGTGATATCACTATCATGTTCATCATTAAAAAGAAAATCTAATGCACATGATATCTGTGTTCAAAGCATTTCGAATCCTTTCCATTAAGACAAAAAGACCCTCTGTAGTGTTGTATCTATTATAAACTTTGAAATTTTTACTACAATGAACATTATCCTTGACTTAGTCTATAAAACGTTGATTCGCATACATCCTCCAAATTGAAGAAAAGCACTTGCAACAATACAATCAATGAAGACCCCCATTACCTGTCGTCATATATCAGGATGATAAAAACTTCAGAACAGTTCAGATGGATGTCCTGTGTGTAACAAAGCTGTGTGGGAGGCCGCACATCGAGGGTGTGTGGGCGGCCGTGATGATGAACGGTTCGTTGAAATAATTGCAGCCAGAGGCTGGATATATGTACAGGGAAAATGCACATTAAATTCCAGAGTTGGGTTATGAAAAAGGGGAGTGGTGATACTCTTTACACCAACACTAGGATGAAAGTCTGCAGATGTAGATGATAATTTTTCACAGTGGATAGTTGGGATAGGTATGTTCTTATAGCGGTCTGTATGAGCTCATTTGAGATGGATTTGTTTGCTGTGCTAGACTGCAAATCAAGGGCGAGGGATCTTCCCTAGTGGGAGATGACAGTGGCCAAGTTGGCTGGCATGTGATCGGAGTGTTGGGCAGACGGGTTTCAGATGGCACGTGGGCCAGGGTAGTACTGAACCCTCATGAATAGCTGTGGGCCAGGGAACATGGGGTCCAAACAATAACACTGCTTTATTGTGGGGGGTAACATGGTAATGACTGGGTTACCCCCCCCCCCCCCTGCAGCCTTGCTCTACACATCTGCATATACTAGTTGCTTGTCTCTTGGATATAAGTATGTCTGTGTCTCTAGGCTCTGTGGCACACCCAATGATCCATTAACCTCATTCTATGTATCTATGAATACGATGCATGAAATTAAGTGTAATGAAACGAACTTTTCATTTTACGAAAGAATGCGAGGCAAAATGGCTGGACTAGCCGGGAGCCTGAGCACAAACTCATTAAAACAGAAATGAAGTTCGTTCAAAACTTGGGCCAGTGTCGTTGTCCGCATACACAAGGCCAACCGTGCGCCCTGCCCTTGCTGACGAGGGTGGGGAGAGTGACGAGGGTCATGAGCGGGGGGTTGACGACGCTGGAGAGGACTGATGGTGGTCGCCAGGGAGGAGCTGAGGATAGTAGAGACGGCTGACGAAGGTCGCAAACGAGGGACCGACAACGGTGGAGATGGCTGACAAAAATCGAATGGAGGAACTGATGACGATGTACACAGCTGACGAAGGTCACGAGAAAGGAGCCGATGACGATGTAAAGGGCTGACGAGGGTCACAAGGGAGGACATGACGACGGTGAAGGGGGCCGACGAGGGTCATGATTGAGATGAAGACGACGGTGGAGAGGGATGCTGAGGGTCACAAGGGAGAAGATTGACGAAGGTGAAGAGAACTGGTGAGAGCACGAGTGGAGGCGCTGACGACGGGTGAGAGTGGAGGCTTACAAAGTTAGAAAGAATTGACAATTGGGTGCTGAAGACGGTGGGAATGGCAGCATATGGGGGGATGAAAGAGCTGGACTTGACAAGGTTGAAAAAGGCATCGTGTGGGGAGGACACACAAGGGTGACAGGGGCGCCGAGGAAAAGTAATAAAAGACGAAGGTGGTGAGGGCCTATGCAGTATGTCGGATCAGCGAAGATGTCTAGCTGAAATTGATAGCGTTGAAATGCGAGTCTCACCAGAATATCGTCCTAAGTGTCATCTTTTTCCCCTCTGTTCAGGCTCAGAAAACCATAGTTTGTTCACCCCTGCAATAACTGGTATTAATCAGCTTTTCATTCTCTGTCAACTATAGAATAGTCTATTGGTGTACTGAGGCTGACTCAACCTATTGTAAAAATCTACTCCACATAAAACAAAATCTTTTGTTATGCATCTATTCTTAATGCCATTTTTTCATTGTAGCTCTGTGATTTATTCTAAACTCTAGTCAAGTTTCCGGTTTATTTCCACTCAGATAATAGATGTATAAAGTTACCATTTTAACCTTTGTTCCTCTTAATTGTCATAACTGTTTCAGTGAAATGTTTAACTTCAAAATGTAAGGGTCCCAAATTGTTACTTTAGGTACGAACTGTAATCTATCCTTTCATGATTGCTCTTCCTCCCAAACTTCTTATTATTATGTCTAGACTTGTATTGTCTTTCTTTACTCAGCATTGCACACAGTTTTTTACTACATATTATTACGTATGATATAATAATACAACCCACCGCATGCAAACCTGTGTTCATTGATAAAATCATACCGTAATCTGATACTTTTAGCATATTAAGATTTTCTAGGAGTCGGGCCAGGATCCTCTCCCAGGCTGGTCACTGCCATTCTCTCCACCTGGGACTTAGGTTATGTTCGAGATCATCAAGGACACTGGTGGGTCAGAGGAGCGAGCCTCCCTAAAGCTCTGGAGGCTATTGGTCAGGACGCTGTTTATATGTGTCTGACAGTTTTACGGGTAATACCCAGTGGCCCACAGTTTTACAACCGCTCCAGGTTTCACATAGCCTTTCCCCGTGTTTTAGCTATAGGAACTCTCTCCCAAAATCCAGTTGCACCACAAATAGGAATGACAGACGACCATACCACACGATAACCTTACGAAGATTATCGTTTGGGTGGTGTCACTTTCATGTAATTAATGTATCGTTTATATATCTTACATAAGGATGCATACATATATGTCCAGTGCTTATTTCAGGGACCAAGTTACAAAGATGTATCGGGTCTCCCTAATGTGATATGTAAAATTCAGGTTACTGTAAATAAACTATGATCATAATAGGCTAGTAGATAATTACCGGATTCATGGAAGGTCATTATCCACACTCTGAATGCAGGTTATGTGATACCACGCTTGTGTTATCATGAAAGAGCAGTATATAGGATCAGGTTGATATAAAGAAATAAATCTGCAGTATAAATTCAGAACATTTTTCCCGAAAAAGATGTACAGGAGACAGGTGAACGTTATGAAGCCTAATGTTAAAGTACAATGAGAGCGAAAAAAAATTATGTAATATGATGCCTTTTTTTCTGCTGGATGATCTTGAGACTTCTTACTTGAGTCTGTTGATTAAAAACGAAGATTTTGAAGAATCAGATTCTTCTTTTCTTATGTTGGAGACTCAACCACGGACAATAGTCCACATCGAGAGTAGCGTAACGTGTAGTGTACCGTGTTCAACAGGTGTATGTGTCGAACTGGTATATTCATATTAGGATGACTTTCCTAAAAGCAAAAGAAGACGTTTCGATGGGATAGCCAATATCCTTACGTGAACAGCTCAGCGTTATATCTTGTTTCAGAGGGACAGAAACGGACAAAGTCCTTAAGGGTAATCCCTATACAACTTGATATATTTAACAGGATTAACTAGAAGCATATTCAGAGGTAAGCATATTTAACAAAAAGGCGATGCGGTATATGATATTCTGTCTACATTAAAAGGATCCTTTACCTACCATAATTCCTCAGGTACTGGACAATAGTGGAGGAGGCGTGACCAAGGAACAAAGAAACTTTCAAAAGGACATTGTATGCAAGGTAGGAAAAAATCCAAAATATTGCATGATTTCGTCAGGAATGAACTGTCAGTTAAACGTAGCTAATCAGGCTAAAGGACTCAGAGGGGAGAATTATAGGGGATGATGAAAGGATGTTTGAGAAATTTAATCATCTCGTTCAAATGCGTTTCACAGTGGAAGACACAATACCTGTAACCAGTAAGATCGAGTGAAGAGGAACGTTTTAGAAAACATTAAGTTATCTAGAAAGGACACTTATAAAATGCTAAGCGGTTTTAACCTTTACAATGCTTATGGGTAAATTTTACCCTACGCTCTGAAAATGTGCGCATCATAGTAAGACGAACCTCATGAAATAGTGATCAAGATGTCATTAGAGAGACGCAGGGTGCCAAGGGAATAGAAAAGGGCAGACTTCACACCTATCTATGAATGTGGTGTTTACTGGAAAGATAATGACGATCAGTTGGGCCAATAGAAAGTTTCGATCGAGCCACAAAGGATTTGTTAAGATATATGCATATAGGATAGAATTGCAAAAAGGCATCTCATCATATGAAATAGTTACATCAAGCCTCTACACTTTTTTCTTAATCCTTTTTATTTTGGGTCGCAGGAGAAACAAGTGCAGGACACATGGGACCCACTGGCCACGTAGTAAATACTGTTTATCTACAGGAAAGGAGACCGAAAACAGGCACCTTACTGCAGGCCGAAATGGCGTTTAATTACTAGGTAATCTAACAAGGTTACTGCTTCCCGATCCCGAAATCCTGTACTGGTTCAAGCAAGACAAAGAATGAGTATTAGAGTAGGGAGGGGAGGGAGAGTGGGTTGAAGCATGTAGAGTGGGATCATAAGTGTATGAGTAAGTAGGATTAGAAACTGAATAGATCATTTATGAATAGGAGAAATAGTGTAAGCTATAGGGTAGGAACCTGAGGATTTTGAAGGGGATGGGGGAATAGAGGATGTGCTTAAGTGGAAGAGATAAAGATAAGACTGAAAAACCTAGAAGCTAAAGGGGAGAATTAGCGTAATGAATGTAAAAGGTATGAGAAACGAATGTAATAGGTATCATTACTGATGCATATCAACAAGTGATGATAGGATGATAAAGAGAGATTAATAGTCTTCCTGTTCTCGATGATGATGTGGGATGTATTAAAAGAATGACATAGATTACGAGTTATGACGATACATAAATGAATGGGTAATTATAAATGCGTATCTATGACACCTAATATTTCATTTTTGGTTCTATATAATTATGTTAGTTATATGTGATGAATGTTACCCCATCAAAGAAAATGGATAATTGTTTGAGATTGTTGGACGACTATACTCCCTACCTAGTCATAAGGCGAAATCCTACCATTGTATGTGTAGTGAAAAGCATATAGATAAAATGCAACATTTGTGTTACTTGGGTTATACCAAACGCGAGTGTTGGCTGGGATTGTTCCTGAGTTAAGTGATTAATGGAGCAGTAACTGAAGATTCCCAACAAATTGTCAAGATGCGCGCGAAATGGATTCAACCCACGTGGCTAGTGTGTCTAAGCTGCAAGTCTATATAATGTTGACGAATGTTCGGAGAGCGGAGGAGGTAAGTCCTTGACTTTAAGATTTATGGAAATTCCTAAGTTATTGGCACACCTTCAACAGAAGACAATGAAAGGAAGGAATATCTTTTTAAGACTTCCTCTTTGTGGTACCTAATGTCTGTGATGGCTGCATCACCTCTTCCTCGATTCTCATTTTCTGCCTTACCACAGTTCCCTTGGAAACACCAGTCCAGCTGACCCTTATGTCTAGCCATTCCAAAGTCCAGTACCATATTCCTTGACATTTGTTGTAGCACCGTTTGGCTTTTGTTTCCATTATTCCTTTGACTAACCTTTCCTCTTTCCTCAAATCCTCAGAATTTTCACTAAAAGTAGAACTTCCCCTCACAAAACCATACTCTATCTGTTTCAAGACCTTGCCTCCACAGCCCAACAGTCTGCCTTATATATATTGGTTGATGTTCGTTGCATAAAATGTGTTTTAATCTCAGCGGCTCACGTTTCTCAGCTGGCCTCTTCTCCCTGGTGTGTCTTACTGCTTTTCTCTTTAGGAAATATTCACCAGCGGCTGGATACAGCGGCCCCCACGTGTTTTATGTGTTATTCTGTTCTGCGGGACCATTCCAGGAGCTGGTTTTATCTACCGTCGTATTTCTCCGCCTCCACAGTGTCTCCTCCACCCCTCACCATGAGGACACCACTCTATTGCTTTTACTCTCCTCCTCTCCTCCCCTTACTTTATTGTATTACTCTCTCTCTCTCTCTCTCTCTCTCTCTCTCTCTCTCTCTCTCTCTCTCTCTCTCTCTCTCTCTCTCTCTCTCTCTCTATCACTTTTCCAAACAGGTCATGGCTGATGCCCTACACTCGTGAGTGTATATAGCCATCCCTAGACTTACCATTATCAAAATATCATGGAAAAGAAACTAGTGAAGAAAAAGATCTTGGAGGGGGGACACAGTCAGACTTAAAGCCATGTATTCAACGTAATGATGCAACAAATGATGCAAGATTGTGAAAGCGTTTCAGGGGAGATTCTTTCAGTCCCACTCACTAGAACAGTGAATTTTACCCATACGTCGTTAAGCTTAGGTTCATTGATATAGATTAGGGGATTATTTTTTGTTTTAGGGACTGTGATTGTGCAAAACGCTCGGCACACGAGACAGCCAAGAAATGGGCGATGATACGACTCGAGCAACATACAGAAACGTACAGTATATAGAAAATATAATTCACATTGCACTTCCAGTCAGATTACACGTCACATGCACAAACTTGAAAATCAATTACAATGAAATTCACCAATTTCTTGGCTCTGTTGTTAAGCAATTGACTAGCAAGCCTTCATGGAAGAATGTTGGTTCTCAGAGTGTGATGCTTTTAATTTTCAAAGAAATATGGAAATCCAAATAGGTTGAATATCCTATTATCTGTAAAATATATATGATTTAATGCCGGTGTCATGGGCGACGCATGGCAGCCGGCACTTGTCTGCCATAGTCAGTCTCACAGTAAACATGGAGGAGTACGCCAGGGAACCCTGGTAAGGACTAGCTTTTTTTTTTTCTATTTTCTGAATTTTGCTTTATCGTACAGAGAACATCTTACCCAGAGGATGATGAGTAGGCTTTGTTAATCATGGTATTTCGTGTGACAGAGGCAAAAGGATATGTTTGGATTTGATAAAAGGTTTAGAGATGATGAGTATCGTCTGCAGTGTGAGGCATGGTGGAGGGCATTATGCAAGACTCGGCGCAGCTCATAGTAGAACGCCAAGGAATGACGGTTTTAAAAGGTCATTAATATGTCACTGGAGAATTATTTGGTAAAGTACAACACTAGAGAAGAAAGGTCGGTCCTTTTGGATCACAGCGTTCCCGTTAGACCTAGTCAGTATGTTTGCTGAGGTATCATATCATCTTAACTAATTAAGTTAGTCTAGAGTTTAATATTTAGGGGCTAAAGTGCTTACTTACCCCATCATTACGACCAGTCTGCCAACAAGACATTCCTTTAAAAGTAAGATCTTATTTTCCTCCCAGATCTTGATATCCCTCCCCTCCTAACTAGTTTTATGTCAGTCTTGCATTAAAGTAAATGTTGCAAGTCTTGCAGTGCTAATGAGAACAATTTCATCCAAGTAAGGAATACATTGTGACTAGCTTTGTGCGTTTTCAAGGGGAAAATGAACATGCACAAAGTTAAACTGGTACATTACCGTGCACATTTATTCTGTGGATTGAATAAGTCAGGCAGAACACAGTTTGGACCAGTCTTTTAGATATTTTACGTGTATTGTTCCATAGTGTTATTGGTAGTGAATGTTAAATGATTTTGCTCTCCATTGCTCGTGTAATGTTTGAAAATTAAATTAACTGTTTAGCCTCCCATCATTATTAGCTTGGAATGTTGTGATCTTGCGGTACAAGTGGTGCTGAGTCGCCAAAGCTGATTCCTGTCAAAAATCCATGATATCCTCATTCGTAGGAATTCCCCAGCTCATCACAACAATGTGACATTTTATGCACCATATACAACCTTGTTCCACAATTCAGCCACATATTTGCTTATATAACAGCAAATTTCCACCACACATAATGGATGTGTTGTGGTTATAGTTGCCATGCACGTGCGCCAGGCAACTAACTTGCCTGACAGGCTCCCCTCTTAAAATTCCATAGGCCTACCAACCTCACCCTGTTTGCATCTTTCTTTACAAAAATATGATAATCCAGTTCATGCTCTGCAACTACTCCTGTAACTCTATTCCCAAAATGCTACTCACTCGTTTCAAAATAAAATCGCTTCTTATTTAAGACTGGTAGTGATACAGAGCTACATTGGTAAGTTATCTGTAGAAAAAACATTAACAATTGTAGAACATGATTGGGAGTGTGTTTGATTAAAAGTAGGTGATATGTTTTAAAAAAAATCAACAGAACCAATAAGAACCTCATCACATCTCTTTAGCTGTCAAGATTTGTGTAGATTTTTATTATTCTGGTGGAAATAAACTGGTCACACCCATGATTGAGCTCAGTAGAATGGGGCTTGATTTCAATAGACTCCAGAGTAAGTGACTAATACGATCCCAGTCAGCAGATGAATTTGATATTGATGTGCAGAACAAAATCATTTAACATTCAAAGGTAATAAGTATGAAGCAAAACATGTAATATATTTTAAAAACTGGAATGAACTCTGTTCTGCCAGACTTATTCAATTCACAGAATGAATGTGCATGATAATGTTCCTTTTTTTGGAAAATTAAAATTGCGAGGGGAGGACCCCCCCCAACTGCTCCGAAGTTGCCTGTGTCTCGCATGGAGTGGAAGATGAATGTTTTAAGCTTCAAAAAGATGGAGTTGTGCAAGGCTGGTTATGAGTCCACAGCAGCGCTTATGAAGCACTTTAGTGTCATTTGCTCATTTACTTGCAAACATTAATATTTCCTCTTTGTAAAATATTTACAAATATGTAAATTATTTTGAAATATTACTATAACTGAATTATTTGATTTATTAAAACTCCTGAATAACTGAAAAATTTGTCGTCAGGAAAGATGACAGAGGTCTTATTGTCCTTTGCTAACATAGGCTTGAGAAACTGTCAACAAATTGGTTGAATCTTAAAATGGTGCTTGAATGGTAGGTGCAATGTGTTACATAAAGGTTTATTAGGCAGTGCAAAGTGTTTCAGGTTCTCTAAAAATAATTTGAATAATCTGCTTTCAACAGTCCATGGCGTATTGTAGATGACTGTGGTGGTGCTTTTGCAATGGGTGTCATGGGTGGAGGACTGTTCCAGGCAGTTAAAGGATTCAGAAATGCCCCAAGTGTAAGTTTACCCACTTTGTTTTAAGTTGGTATGAGCTAGTTTTTAAGTTTATGAATGGTTTCTTGAATTTTGTATTTTCAAGATTTTAGTTTCATTATGTTGTACATATTGTTGATTTTACAGTTTATGAATGGTTTCTTAGATTTTGTATTTCCAAAATTTTAGTTTTTTTCTTTATGTTGTAAATACTGTTGATTTACATGCAGAAAACCCAGCTAACAATTGAACCAATAAATGTAATATATGAATGGAAAACTGTTCATTTGATACAGCATACATGATAATCTGTTGACTGTACTTACACATGTATAAATAGAAGAAAGCCTACTAGTAAATTATGAACTTACAGGTAATGAATTATGCCATCTAACATCCTGGAGTCTGAGCTAACTTGTTCTAATGTTTGACAGTTACAGTGTTTGCTTTATTTCAACGGTAATTGATGCATGATTGCACTATCCCATAACTGGAAGCCAGATGTGACAGGCAGTAGTCATAGTGATTCACGCTTAACACGTGGTTGGTAACATTGTTCAGTGTTGGCCACTATCTGGTGTAAATGGTAAACTTTTGAAAACTCACCACAGGTGTATGTGGTTTACCACCTGTACTTTGTGAATTCATATATGCTTCCATTTTAGATTCCAATCATTGTCATTTTACTCTTTCATTATCAGTCATCCATATTATTAACTTAATATCATGTCCCATGCTATGCATGCTGAGTTTTTGTGTATTATGTTTATCACCTTTGAAAGCCTCTTATTCACTATTTCCTGCTGGCATTTATTCATTTAATTGATTTGTAGTATCCCTGGGGATAGGGGAGAAAGAATACTTCCCACTTATTCCCTGTGTGTCGTAGAAGGCGACTAAAAGGGGAGGGAGCGGGTGGCTGGAAATCCTCCCCTCTCTTATTTTTAGTTTTCCAAAAGAAGGAACAGAGAAGGGGGCCAGGTGAGGATATTCCCTCAAAGGCCCAGTCCTTTGTTCTTAATGCTACCTCGTTGATGCAGGAAATGGCGAATAGTATGAAAGGAAAGGAAAATAAGGTTCTGAACTTTGGCTTATGAGATTTTTCTTTATAATGCTCTTTCATCTGTCACAGGTTAAAAAGGCTAAAGTTAAGAGGACAGTTATGCTGGGGAAAAAATTGGAATGATACTAGAACCTTTGCATAATTCATTGCTTGTCTCATTACTTGGTCTGCATAGGTAAAGTGCATTTACGAAAAATTTGAGTGATTTTTTTCTCTAGGGTTGGTGTGTCCTTTGCTTCATGAGAGACAACATTCTAGACCAGTAAATTTTAGAGACTTTTCAGCCCTTTGCCTCACTGATTAGGTAAATGCCTCTCACTCTTACTTAACCAGCTGGTAGATTGTAACAGTGTACAGTCATGAACAAAAGGTTGCCCAATTCTTGGGCTTCCAAAGCTGAGTCAGTGTCAGCCCCAAATGAGGTAAAGTGGTGCTAGTGGTGGTGGCATTCTCAAACTCAAAGGTCCTCAGTGATGGGGAGCTAGTTTCAAGAGCAGCAGCATTACTCAGTACAGTTTTTGTGTGTTAGTGTTTAGCATTATTTTCAAAAGCAAAAGGTATAGTAGATAAGTTGTACAAAGGATTTCCAAAAGCAATAGACCACTTGTGATACATTTTCCACTGCAGTCCTAGCATGCTACAAAGGGGCCTGGTATTAATCAAAATAGACACTTAATCCTTTCAGTCTTAAGTTTGGTTCGTTCTTTGTTCCCCTCAGGCTTAATTTTTTCATTAGAGTGCAAAAATGGTAAATAAAGCTGATCATATTAAATAATTCAGTATAATGCTAAAAGAGAGGGGATACAAAAATAAAGAAACAAACTTCCATAAGAGCTATAATCCCTTTTAAGTTTGCCTAGTGATGTGATTTTTTTGAACCTCCAGTTATGGACAAAAGTCCACATTAAAGCAGGGCCTCAGTTATGATATAAAGAGGCTAATAAAATCGAGAAAAACAAGACAAGGAAAATTATTTACAAATTTTGGAGGAAGTGAAAAATGTCTTTTGAAATATGCCAAGTCATAGTAATTGGGAAAGACATGAGAGGGAAGAGAGGATCCGCAGCTTCGAGGTGTAAGGAGAGAAACAGTTATCCAAATGGCCCACCCTCAAGTTGCCGACAGCCACACAGTAATCATGTGATGCAACACCATGATGAGTATTGTGTGATGTAACTCATGGTGGGATACTCAAGCAGCAAAATCTAAAGTAATACCTATAGAAAAGGGAAAGTGAACTAATTGCATCTTAGGGCAAGGGTAAAGTTTTGAGGTTTGCCTGGGAGAGTTGATAAGTCAGACTGCTTTTGACTCAACTCTGTCTAATTGATTAAGGTTGCAGAGCTAGAACCATTCCAAATGTGAGACCAGTACTCCATACAAGGATAGATCAATCCTTTGTATAGATGGAGCAAGTGTTCTGAATGAAAGAATTTTTGACATCTAGACAGCTCCAAGATTTTTAGAGGCAGCCTTAGCTCTATCCATAATGTGAGGTTTCCAAGATGGTGTGGATGATCCAGTAATACCAAGTATGTTCATTAAGTCAAGAGGTAGAATTATACATCCATTGAAAAATAGATAGGAAAGTTGTGAGGAATATTTGATAAGAGACCTGGGCTGGAAATAAGTATTGAAGGCATTAAACTTAATCAGAGTTTGTCTACCCTACTGAGATATCTTCTCCAAACCTAAGTTTATTGAAAAATTTTATTGAGATGAGATGCAGATCAAGTGAGAGAAGAATGAGCAGACTTGAAGGAATGGGATTGTAGTTATGAGTCATCAGTATATGAATGCATTTGGTTATTTGTAGAAGAAAGAAAATCTCTTGAGAAAAGGAGAAAAAGTAGGAGACAGGACATTCCAGTTGATGAGGAATGGGGCACAGGCTAATCCTTCAACAACCATGGAGATGGATTGAGCAGAAAGGAAGTTAGATATGAGAGAGCAAATTGAAGGAGTCTGAAGAGAGTAGCATATTCAGGTGAGAAATTGTGAAGCATGGCGGAAGGTGAAATCTGGCAAGGTGGTGGGTTTGGATGGTATTGCAGTTGAATTTATTAAGAAAGGGGGTGACTTTGTTATTGATTGGTTGGTAAGGATATTTAATGTATATATGGATCATGGTGAAATGCCTGAGGATTGGCGGAATGCATGCATAGTGCCATCGTACAAAGGCAAAGGGGATAAAGGTGAGTGTTCAAACTAGAGGCATAAGTTTGTTGAGTATTCCTGGGAAATTATATGGGAGGATATTGATCGAAAGAGTGAAGGTATGTACAGAGCATCAGATTGGGGAAGAGCAGTGTGGTTTCAGAAGTGGTAGAGGATGTGTGGATCA
>JAUUDZ010450635.1:0-12651 GCA_032361705.1 Panulirus versicolor
GACCAGTGGGAGGTTATCACTGAACATACCAGACGAATGATAAGCTGTCACTGAACATACCAGACTAGTGAGAGGCTATCACTGAGCATACCAAACCAGTGAGAAACTATCAATGAACATACCAAACCAGTGAGAGACTATCACTGAGCATACCAGACCAGTGAGAGGCTATACCTGAAAATACCAGACGAATGAGAGACTAATACTAAGCATACGAGAAAAGTGAGAGGCTATCAGTGAGGATACCATACCAGTGAGAGAATATCACAGAGCATAAGAGAATAGTAAGAGGCTATCACTGAGCATACCAGACTAGAGAGAGGCTATATCTGAACGTACCAGACCAGTGAGAGGCTATCACTGATCATACCAGACCAGTGAAAGACTATCTCTGAACATAGCAGACCAGTGAGAGACAATCACTTACATACCAGACCAGTGAGAGGCTATAACTGAGAATAACAGCCCAGTGAGAGGTTATACTTGATCATACCAGACCAGAGTAATTTTATCATTGAGCATTTAGACCAGTGAGAGGCTATACCTGAACATACCAGACCAGTGAGAGCTTATCGTTGAATATAACTGACCAGTGAGAGGCTATATCTGAGCGTACCAGACCAGTGAGAGACTATCACTGAGCATCGTAGGCAGTGAGAAACTGTCAATGAGCATACCATACCAGTAAAAGACTGTCACTGAGCATACTAGACCAGTGAGAGACTATCAGTGAGCATACCAGACCAGTGAGATACAGTGAGAAACAGTCAATGAGCATAGTAGACCAGTGAGAGACTGCCACTAAGCATACCGGACAGGTGACAAACAGTCACTGAGCATACCAGGCCTGTGAGAGACTATCACTGAGCAAACTAGACTATAAAGAAACAGTCACTGAGCATACCAGAACAGTGAGAGACTGTCACTGAGGATAACAGGTCAGTGAGAGATTATCACTGATCATACCAGAACAATAAACAACAGTCACTGAGAATACCAGACGAGTCACTGCGCATATCAAACTAGTGAGAGGCTATACCTAAACATACCAGACCATTGAGAGGCTATCACAGATCATGCCATACCATTGAGAGCCTACCACTGAGCTTACCAGACCAGTGAGAAAAAGTCATTGAGCATACTAAACCAGTGAGAAACTGTCACTTAGCATACCAGACCAGTGAGAGAATATCACTGAGCATATCAGTCCAGTGAGAAACTGTCACTGAGCATATCAGACTAGTGAAAAACAGTCATTGTGCATACCATTCCAGTGAGATACTGTCAATGAGAATACCAGGCCAGTGAGAGAATATACCCGAACATACCAGACCAGTGAGAGGCTATCACTGAACATAACAGACCAGTGAGAGGCTATACCTAAACATACCAGACCAGTGGGAGGTTATCACTGAACATACCAGACGAATGATAAGCTGTCACTGAACATACCAGACTAGTGAGAGGCTGTCACTGAGCATACCAAACCAGTGAGAGACAATCACTGAGCATACCAGACCAGTGAGAAGCTATACCTGAACATACCAGACCAGTGAGAGTATCACTGTACATATCAGGCCATTGAGAGGCTATACCTTAAAATACCAAACCAGTGAGAGGCTATCATAAGAGGCTATTACTGAGCATACCAGACCAGTGAGAGGCTAAACCTGACCATACCAGACCAGTGAAAGGCTATCCTTGAGCATACCAGAACTGCAAGAGGCTATACTTGAACGCACCAGACCAGTGAGAGGATATACCTGAACATACCACACCAGTGAGAGGCTATCTCTGAGCATACAAGACCAGTGAAAGACTATCGCTAAGCATACTAGACCAGTGACAAACAGTCACTGAGCATACCAGACCAGTGAGAGACTATCACTGAGCTTACTAGACCAGTGAGAGATTATCAGTGAACATACCAGTCCAGCGAGACACAGTCATTGAACATATAAGACTAGTGAGAAACAGTCATTGAGCATAACAGACCAGTGGGAGACTTTCACTAAACACACCAGACCAGTGAGAAATAGTCACTGAGCATACCAGACTAGTGAGAGACTGTCACTGAGCATACCAGACCTGTGAGAGATTATCACTGAGCATACCAACCTAGTGCGAAACAGTCACTGAGCATACCAGACCAGAGAGAGACTGTCACTGAACATAACTGACAAGTGAGAGACAATAATTGAGCATAGCACACCAATGAAAAACCTTCACTGAGCACACCAGAGAGTGAGAGACTATCAATGAGCATACCACACGAGTGAGAAACTATCACTGCGCATATCAGATTAGAGGGAGGCTATACCTGAACATACCTGACCAGCGAGAGGCTATCACTGAGCATACTAGACCAGTGGGAAACTATCACTGAGTTTACCAGACCAGTGAGAGACTATGACTGAGCATACCAGACCAGTGAGAGACAATCACTGAGCATACTAGACCAGTGAGAGTCTGTCAATGAGCATAACAGACCAGTGAAATACTATCAAGAAGCTTACCAAACCAGTGAGAAACAGTCATTGAGCATACTAAACCAGTGAAAAACTGTCACTGAGCATACCAGACCAGTGACAGAATATCATTGAACATACTAGACCAGTGAGAAACTGTCACTGAGCAAATCAGACGAGTGAAAAACAGTCATTGAGCATACCAGACTAGTGAGAAAGAGTCACTGTGCATACCAAACCAGTGAGAGACTGTCAGTGAGCATACCAGACCAGAGAGAGACTATCATTGTGCATACCAAACCAGTAAGTAACAGTCACTGAGCATAACACTCCAGTGAGAGACTGCCAATGAGCATACCAAACCAGTGAACAGTCACTGATCATACCAGACCAGTGAGAGACTATCACTAAACATGCCAGACCAGTGAGAAACTGTCAGTGAGCATATCAGACTAGTGAGAAACAGTCATTGAGCATACCAGACCAGTGAGAGACTGTCACTAAGTATACCAAACCAGTAATAAAACAATCACTGAGCATACCAGTCCTGTGAGAGGTTATCACTGAGCATACAAGACTAGTGAGAAACAGTCAGTGAGTATACCAGACCAGTGAGAGACTGTCACTGAGCATACCAGAACAGTGAGAGACTATTACTAAGCATACCAGACCAATGAAGAACCGTCACTGAGCATACCAGAGAGTGAGACTATAACTGAGCATACCAGACTAATGACAAACTATCACTGCGCATATCTGACTATTGAGAGGCTATAAATGAACCTACCAGACCAGTGAGAGGATATCACTGAACATACCAGACCAGTGAGCGACTATCACTGAGCATACTAGACCAATGAGTCTGCCACTGAGCATAACAGACCAGTGACAGGCTATCACTGAGCTTACCAGAGCAGTGAGAAACAGTCTTTGAGCATATCAAACCAGTGAGAAACTGTCAATGAGCATACCAGGCCAGTGGGAGACTATCACTGAGCATACCAGACCAGTGGGAAACTGTAACTGAGCACATCAGACTAGTGAAAACAGTTATTGAGCATACCAGACCAATGAGAGACTGTCACTGAGCATACCAGACCTGTGAGAAACTATCACTGAGCATACTGGTCCAGACTAGTGAGAAACAGTCACTGAGCAAACTAGACCAGTGAGAGACCGTCACTGACCATACCAGATCAGTGAGAAATTGTCACTGAGCTCATCAGACAAGTGAAAAACATTATTGAGCATATTAGACCAGACACAGACTGTCACTGACCATACCAGACATGTTATAGATCTATCAATGAGCATACCAGGCTAGTGAGAAACAGTCACTGAGAATACCAGACCTCTGAGAGACCGTCACTGAGCATACGAGACCAGTGAGAGACTGACTGAGCATACCAGACCAATGAAGAACCGTAACTGAGCATTTCAGAGAGTGCGAGACTATCACTGAGCATACCAGAATAGTGAAAACGTACCACACCAGTGAGAGGCTATACCTGAACACACCAGACCAGTGCGAGGCTATCATTGAGCAAACCAGACCAGTGGGAAACTATAACTGAGTATATAAGACCAGTGTAAGGCTATCACTGAGCTTACCAGTCCAGTGAAAGACTATCACCCAGCATACCATATCAGTGAGCGACTATCACTGAGCATACTAGACCAGTGACAGTCTGTCACTGAGCATAACATACCAGTGAGAGACTATCACTGAGCTTACCAGACTAGTGACAAACAGTCATTGAGCATACTAAACCAGTGAGAAACTGTCATTGAGCATAACTGACCAGTGAGAGACTCTCACTGAGCATACCAGACTAGTGAAAAACTGTCACTGCGCATATCAGACTAGTGAGAGGCTATACCTGAACATACCAGACCAGTGAGAAACTGTCAATGAGTATACAAGACCAGTGAGAGGCTATCACTGAGCTTACCAGTCCAGTGAAAGGCTATCACCGAGCATACCATATCAGTGAGCGACTATCACTGAGCATACTAGACCAGTGACAGTCTGTCACTGAGCATAACATAACAGTGAGAGACTATCAATGAGCTTCCCAGACTAGTGACAAACAGTCATTGAGCATAGTAAACCAGTGAGAAACTGTCACTGAGCATACCAGATCAGTGAGAGACTATCATTGAGCATACCAAAGTAGTGAGAAACTGTCACTGCGCATATCAAACTAGTGAGAGGCTATACCTGAACATAACAGACCAGTGAGAGGCTATCACTGAGCATACCAGACCAGTGGGAAACTATCACTGAGTATACAAGACCAGTGAGAGGCTATCACTGAGCTTACCAGACCAGTGAAAGACTATCGCCGAGCATACCAAATCAGTGAGCGACTATCACTGAGCATACTAGACCAATGAGTCTGTCACTAAGCATAACATACCAGTGAGAGACTATCACTGAGCTTACCAGACTAGTGACAAAAAGTCATTGAGCATACTAAACCATTAAGAAACTGTCACTGAGCATACCAGACCAGTGAGAGACTATCATTGAGCATACCAGACCAGTAGGAAACAGTCACTGAGCATACCAGGCCATTTAGTGACTATCACTAAGCATACCTAAGCAGTGAAAAACGGTCAATGATCATGCCAGACCCTGAGAGACTATCAATGAACATGGAAGACCAGTGAGAAACTGTCACTTAGCATATCAGAGTAGTGAGAAACAGCTATTGAACATACCAGACCACTGAGAGACTGTCACTAAGCATACTAAACTAGTCAGAGGCTATCATTGCGCATACAAAACCAGAGAGACTCACTAAACATACCACACCAGTGAGAGACTACCAGTGATCATACCAGTCCAGCGAGAAACTGTCATTGAACATATCAGAGTAGTAAGAAACAGTCATTGAGCAAAATAGACCAGTGAGAGACTTTCCCTAAACATACCAGACCAGTGAGAAATAGTCACTGAGCATACCAGGTTAGTGAAAGACCGTCACTGAGCATACCAGACCTCCGAGAGACTATCACTGCTATCACTGAGCATACCAGACTAGTGAGAAACAGTCACTGAGCATACCAGACCAGTGAGAGACTGTCACTGAGCATACTTGACAAGTGAGACACAATCACTGAGCATACTAGACCAATAAAAAACTTTCAGTGAGCATACCAGAAAGAGAGAGACTATCAATTAGCAAACCACTCTAGTGAGAAACTGTCACAGCGCCATATCAGATTAGAGGGAGGCTATACCTGAACATACCCGACTAGCGAGACGCTATCACTGAGCATACTAGACCAGTGGGAAACTATCACTGAGCTTACCAGACCAGTGAGAGAGTATCACTGAGCATATGAGACCAGTGAGAGACTATCACTGAGCATACTAGAATAGTGAGAGTCTGTCACTGAGCATAACAGACCAGTGAGAGACTATCAATGAGCTTACCAGACCAGTGAGAAACAGTCATTGAGCATACCAAACCAGTGAAAAACTGTCTCTCAGCATACCAGACCAGTGAGAGATTATCACTGAGCATACTAGACCAGTGAGAAACTGTCACTGAGCAAATCAGAAGAGTGAAAAACAGTCATTGAGCATACCAGACCAGTGAGAGACTATCACTTAGCATACCAAACCAGTGAGAAACTGTCACTGAGCATACCAAACCAGTGAGAGACTGTCAGTGAGCATACCAGACCAGTGAGAGACTATCATTGTGTATACCAAACCAGTAAGTAACAGTCACTGAGCATACTAGGCCATTGAGAGACTGCCAATGAGCATAACAGACCAGTGAGAGGCTATAACTGAACATACAGGACCAGTGAGATGCTATCTCTGAGCATACCAGACCAGTGAGAGACTATCACTGAGCATAGTAGGCCATCGAGAAACTGTCACTGAGCAATCCAGACCAGTGAGAGACTATCAATGAGCATACTAGACCAGTGAGAGACTATCAGTGAGCATACCAGATCAGTGAGAAACTGTCACTGAGTATATCAGAATAGTGAGAAACAGCCATTGAGCATACCATACTAGTGAGGGGCTGTCACTAAGCATACCAGACCAGGGAGAAACAATCCCTGAGTATACCAGACCTGTGAGAGGCTATCACTGAGCACACCAGAATAGTGAGAGACTATCACTAATCATACCAGGCAAATGAAGAACCGTCACTGAGTGAGAGACTATAACTGAGCATACCAGACTAATGACAAGCTATCACTGCGCATATCAGACTATTGAGAGGCTATACCTGTACATACCAGACCAGTGAGAGGTTATCACTGAGCATACCAGACCAGTGAGCGACTATCACTGAGCATACTAGGCCAGTGAGAGTCTGTCACTGACATTAACAGACCAGTGAGAGACTATCACTGAGCTTACCAGACCAGTGAGAGACAGTTTTTGACCATACCAAACCAGTGAGAAACTGTCACTGAGCATACCATACCAGTGAGTGACTATCACTGAGCATACCAGACTAGTGGGAAACTGTCACTGAGCACAACAGACTAGAGAAAACAGTTACTGAGCATACCAGACCAATGAGCGACTGTCACTGAGCATACCAGACCTGTGAGAGACTATCACTGAGCATACCAGACTAGTGAGAAACAGTCACTGAGCATAACAGACTAGTGAGAGACCGTCATTGAGCATACCAGACCAATGAGAAACTGTCACTGAGCACATCAAACTAGTGAAAAACAGCTATTGGGCATACCAGACCAGAGACAGACAGTCACTGAGCATACCAGACCTGTTAGAGACTATCACTGAGCATACCAGCTTATTGAGAAATAGTCACTGAGAATAAAAGACCTCTGAGACGCCGTCACTGAGAATGCCAGACCAGTGAGAGACTCACCGAGCATACTATTAATGGGCGACTATTAATGAGCATACTAGACCAGTGACAGTCTGTCACTGAGCAAAACATACCAGTGAGAGACTATCAACGAGCTTACCAGACCAGTGACAAACAGTCATTGAGCATACTAAACCGAAGAGAAACTGTCACTGATCCTACCAGACCAGTGAGATATTATCACAGCATACCTGACCAGTAAAAAACTGTCACTGAGCACATCAGACTATTGAAAAACAGTCATTGAACATACCAGACTAGTGAGAGACTGCCACTGAGCATATCAAACCAGTGAGAAACAGCCACTGAGCATACCAAAGCGGTGAGAGACTGTCACTGAGCACACCAGACCAGTGAGAGAGTATTTTTGAGCATACCACCAGTAAGAAACAGTCACTGTGCATACCAGGCGTGAGAGACTATCACTGAGCATACCTAAGCAGTGAAAAACGGTCACTGATCATGCCAGACCAATGAGAGACTATCAATGAACATGCAAGACCAGTGAGAAACTGTCACTGAGCATACCAAAAAGTGAGAAACAGTTATTGAACATACCAGACCACTGAGAGACTGTCACTAAGTATACTAGACTAATCAGTGGCTATCATTGAGCATACTAGACCAGTGAAAGGCTATCACTGAGCATACCAAACCAGTGAGAGAGTCACTTACATACCAGACCAGTGAGAGGCTATCAATGAGCATACCAGACTAGTGAGAGGTTATACTTGATCTTACCAGACCTGTAAAATGCTATCACTGAGCATACCAGTCTAGTGAGAGGCTATACCTGAACATACCAGACAAGTGAGAGCTTATCATTGAATATACTAGACCAGTGAGAGGCTATACCTGAACAAACCAGACCAGTGAGAGGCTATCTCTGAGCGTACCAGACCAGTGAGAGACTATCACTGAGCATACTAGGCCAGTGAGAAACTGTCAATGAGCATACCATACCAGTGAAAGACTGTCACTGAGCATACTAGACCAGAAAGAGACTATCATTGAGCATACCAGACCAGTATGAAACTGTCTCTGAGCATATCAAACTAGTGAGAAACAGTCATTGGGCATAGCAGACCTGTGACAGACTATCACTGAGCATATCAGACTAGTAAGAAACAATCACCGAGAATAACAGACCAGCGAGAGACCGTCACTGAACATACCAGACCAGTGAGAAACTGTCAATGAGCACATCAGAGTAGTAGAAAACAGTTATTGAGCATACTAGACCATTGAGAGACTGTCACTGAGCATACCAGATCTGTTAAAGATTATCACTGAGCATATCAGACTAGTGAGAAACAGTCACTGGGAATACCAGACCTCTGAGAGACCGTCACTGAGCATACCAGACCAGTGAGAGACTCACTGAGCAAACCAGACCAATGAAGAACCGTAACTGAGCATTTCAGAGTGAGAGACTATCACTGAGCATAATAGACGAGTGAGAAACTGTCACTGCGTATATCAGACTAGTGAGAGGCTACACCTGAAAATACCAGACCAGTGAGAGGCTATTACTGAGGATACCAGACCAGTGAGAAACTATCACTGAGTATACAAGACCAGTGAGAGGCTATCACTGAGCTCACCAGACCAGTGAAAGACTATCACCGAGCATACCAGATCAATGAGCGACTATCACTGAGAAAACTAGACCAGTGACAGTCTGTCACTGAGCATAACATACCAGTGAGAGACTATCACTGAGCTTACCAGACCAGTGCCAGATAGTCATTGAGGATACTAAACCAGTGAGAAACTGTCACTGAGCATATCAGACTAGTGAGAGACGATCACTGAGCATACCTGACCAGTGAGAAACTGTCACTGAGCACATCAGACTAGTGAAAAACAGTCATTGAGCATACCAGACCAGTGAGAAACTGTCACTGAGCATACCAAACCAATGAGAAACAGTCACTGAGCATACCAAACCAGTGAGAGACAGTCACTGAGCATACCAGACCAGTGAGAGACTATCATTGAGCATACTAGACCAGTAAGAAACAGTCACTGAGGCCAGTCACTGAGGCCATACCAGGCCAGTACCAATGAGAAACTGTCACTGAGAATATCAGACTAGTGAGAAGCAGTTATTGAACATACCAGACCACTGAGAGACTGTCACTAAGCATACTAGAATAGTGAGACGCTATCACTGAGCATACCAGACCAGTGAGAGGCTATCACTGAGCATACCACACCAGTGAGAATCTATCAATGAAAATACCGAACCAGTGAGAGACTATCACTGAGCATACCAGACCAGTGAGAGGCTATACCTGAAAATACCATATCAGTATGAGACTATCACTGAGCATACCAGAAAAGTGAGAGGCTATCAGTGAGCATACCATAGCTGTTAGAGAATATCAGAGAGCATACCAGACTAGTGAGACGCTATCACTGAGCATTCCATACTAGAGAGAGGCTATATCTGAACATACCAGAGCAGTGAGAGGCTATCACTGACCATACCAGACCAGTGAGAGGCTATCACTGAGCATACCATACCAGTGAGCGGTTATACTTGATCATACCAGACCAGTGAGAGGCTATACCTAAACCTACCAGACCAGTGAGAGCTTATCATTGAATATACCTGACCAGTGAGAGGCTATACCTGAACAAACTAGACCAGTGAGAGGCTATCACTGAACATACCTGACTAGTGAGAGGCTATCTCTGAGCATACCAGACCAGTGAGAGACTATCACTGAGCATACTAGACCAGTGAGAAACAGTCACTGAACATACCAGACCAGTGAGAGACTATCGGTGAGCATACCAGTCCAGTGAGAAACTGTCACTGAGCATATCAGACAAGTGAGAAAAAGTCATTGAGCATAACAGACAAGTGAGAGACTTTCTCTAAACATACCAGACCAGTGAGAAAGTCACTGAGCATACCAGACTATTGAGAGACTGTCACTGACCATAACAGACCTGTGGGAGACAATAACTGAGTATACCAGACTAGTGAGAAACAGTCACTGAGCATACCAGCCGAGTGAGAGACTGTCACTGAGCATACCCGACCTTGAGAGACTATCACTGAGCATACCAGTCCAATGAAAAACTGTCACCGAGCATACCAGACCAATGAAAAACTGTCACCGAGCATACCAGAGAGTGAAAGACTATCGAAGAGCATATCAGACTAGTGAGAAACTGTTACTGCCCATATCAGAGTAGAGGTAGGCTATACCTGAACATGCCAGACCAGTGAGAGGCTATCACTGGGCATAATAGACCAGTGGGAAACCATCACTGAGCATACCAGAGCAGTGAGAGGCTATCACTGAGCTTACGAGACCAGTGAGAGATTATCACTGAGCATACCAGAGAGTCTGTCACTGAGCATAACAGACTAGTGAGACTTTATCAATGAACTAACCAGACCAGTGAGAAACAGTCATTTAGCATACCAAACCTGTGAGAAACTGTCAATGAGCATACCAGAGCAGTGAAAGACTATTACTGAGCATATCAAACCAGTGAATGACTGTCACTGAGCACATCAGACCAGTGAAAAACAGTCATTGAGCATACCAGACCAGTGAGAGACTATCACTGAGTATACCAGACCAGTGAGAAAGAGTCACTGAGCATTCCATGCCAGTGAGAGACTGTCATTGAGCATACCAGACCAGTAAGAGACTATCACTGAGCATATCAAGCCAGTGAAACACAGTCACTGATCATACCAGACCAGTAAAAGACTATCACTGAACATGCCAGAACAGTGAGAAACTGTCAGTGAGCATATCGGACTAATGATAAACATTCATTGAACATACCACACCAGTGAGAGTCTGCCACTAAGCATACCAGACCAGTGAAAAGCTATTAGTGAGCATACCAGACCAGTGAGAGGCTATCACTGAGCATACCAGACCAGTGAGAAACTGTCACTGAGCACATCAGACCCGTAATAAACAGTCAGTAAGCATACCAGACCAGTGAGAGACTATCACTGAGCATACCAGACCAGTGAGAGTCACTGAGCATACCAAACCAGTGAGAGACTGTCACTGAACATACCAGACCAGTGAGAGACTATTACTAGGCATACTAGACCAGTGAAAAACAGCCACTAATCATATCAGACCAGTGAGAGACTATCACTGAACATTCCAAACCAGTGAGAAACTGTCTGTGAGCATATCAGACTAATGAAAAACAGTCATTGAACATACCAGACCAGTGAGAGACTGTCACTAAGCATACCAGACCAGTGAGAGGCCATCAGTTAGAAAACCAGACCAGTGAGAGGCTATCAATGAGCATACCAGACCAGTGAGAGACTATCACTGATCATACCAGACCAGTGAGAGACTATCACTGAGCATACCAGACCAGGGAGAGGCTATACCTGAACATACCAGACCCGTAAGAGATTATCACTTTGCATACCAGAAAAGTGAAAGGCTATCGCTAAGCATACTACATCAGTCAGAGACAATCACTGAGCATACCAGAGCAGTGAGAGACAGTCACTGCGCATAGCAGACCAGTGAGAGGCTATCACTGAGCATACCAGACCCGTGAGAGGCTATACCTGAACATACCAGACCAGTGAAAGGCTCTCACTAAGCATACCAGATCAATGAGAGGCTATACCTAAACATACCAAACCAGTGAGAGATTATCACGGATCATACCAGACCAGTGAGAGGCTATACCTGAACATACCAGACCAGTGGGAAACTATCACTGAGCATACCAGACCAGTGAGAGGCTATCACTGAGCTTACCAGACCAGTGAGAAACTAACAGTGAACATACTAGACCAGTGAGAAACTGTCATTGAGCATATCAGGCTAGTGAGAAAGTCACTGAGCATATCCGACCTGTGAGAGACTGTCCCTAAGCACACCAGACCAGTGAGTAGCAGTCACTGAATACAACAGACCTGTGAGAGAATATCACTGAGCATACCAGACTAGTGAGAAACAGTCACTGAGCACACTAGAGCAGTGAGAGACTGTCACTGAGCATATCAGACCAGTGAGAGACTATCACCGAGCATACCAGACCAATGAAAAACAGTCACTGTGCATACTAGACGAGTGAGAGACTATCAATGAGCAGATCAGACCAGTGAGAAACTGTTACTTAGCATATCAGAGTAGTGAGAGGCTATACCTGAACATACCAGACCAGTGAGAGGCTATCACTGAGCATACCAGACCAGTGAGAGACTGTCACTGAGCATATCAGACCATTGAGAGACAGTCACTAAGCAAAGCAGACCAGTGACAGGCTATCACTAAGCATACCAGACCAGTGAG
>JAUUDZ010450700.1:0-12649 GCA_032361705.1 Panulirus versicolor
CTTGCATGCCTTTCACCCTCCTGCATGTTCAGGCCCTGATTGCTCAAAATCTTTTTCACTCCATCCTTCCACCTCCAATTTGGTCTCCCATTTTTCCTTGTTCCCTCCACCTCTGATACATATATCCTCTTTGTCAATCTTTCCTCACTCATTCTTTCTATGTGACCAAACCACTTCAATACACCCTCTTTTGCTCTCTCAACAAACACTCTTTTTATTTCCACACATCTCTCTTACCCTTTCATTACTTACTCGATCAAACCACCTCACACCACATATTGGCCTCAAACACATCCATCCTCCTCCGTACAATTCTATCAATAGCACATGCCTTGCAACCATATAGCATTATTGGAACTACTATTCCTTCAAACAAACCCATTTTTGCTCTCTGTGATAACTTTCTCTCCTTCCAGATGCTTAAAGCTGGGAAATTTTTTTTTAACAGGTTTGGTTAGCTTAGCATATACCAGTGAAAAAGAACACAAACAATCTAAACCAACCACAACAGAATGAAGCTCTCTGAATTTAATTACTTATCAAAATTTATTATGCTTTGTGAATCACCATTAACCATTAAAAGGCATTTTTACTAATACTTTATATATTACGTCTGATTCTCTGACGTTTTGACTTGAATAAAGAGATCATTGATAATCTTCATAGCTGGTGAAGAATGTACATGTATTTCCAACCCCTGAATATATGAAAGAATAAATGAGGGATGAATGAAAATTACCATGCTATTTTGCAAAGTTTTGTTGTAGGCACAAGTTCTGTCTGAATACTCTCTAATACAATTTTTCCACTTCTGGATTGAAGTCTTAACATTCTCATCAAAGTCTTCTGGAGATAAGCTTGTTTTCTTTGTAAAGAAAAGATAGCTTGAATACAACCTGGAAATGAGAAGACATTACAGTTAGCAGCTTGACATACAAGAGGGCATCCTTGCCTCCCACTTATGAGGTTCAGTCGAAAATACTCAATCCTACAATATATACTTATTTTATTATACTTTTTCGGTCTCCCGCATTAGCGAGGTAGCGCAAGGAAACAGATGAAAGAATAGCCCAACCCATCCACATACACATGCATGTACATAAACGCCCACACATGCACATATACATACCTATACATTTCAAAGTATACATACATATACATACACAGACATATGCATATACACACATGTACATATTCATACTTGCTACCTTCATCCATTCCTGTCACTACCCCGCCACACATGAAACAGCACCTCCTCCCCCTGAGCGCGTGTGGTAGCGCTAGGAAAAGACAACAAAGGCCACCTTCATTCACACTCAGTCTCTAGCTCTCATGGGCAATGCACTGAAACCACAGCTTCCTTTCCACATCTAGGCCCCACAAAACTTTCCATGGTTTACCTCAGATGCTTCACATGCCCTGGTTCAATCCATCGACAGCAAGTCAACCCTAGCATTCCACATCGTTCCAATTCACTCTATTCCTTGAGTGCCTTTCACCCTCCTATTACATATGTTATCCATAATAAGATCCTAAAAATGAGCAGTGTACTCCTAAAAAGTGTGGTCACTTACTTAGTCATTGCACGTTGAGCCTCTTGCTGCATGACCTTTTCCTCAGCAGTTAAAACACTCTCCACAGGCTGACCAGCTCCAACAACTCGTTGTCTGGCCCAAGCCAGTCTCTGGTTATCTTCTGTCACATCTATCACAACTGTGCCAGGTTCCAACTTATTTGCAGATAACAAGCGGGGAGAGTATCGACCTGCTACATACGCTGAGATAGCAGATGCAATAACTGTATCACCTTCACAGCCAGAATCCCACTCTTCATCTCCATCTCTTCTGAAAGGAGAAAAGTATATCGTATATACATAACTAACAAGAGAAAAAAATAAAGGAAATCATGTGCCTTTTCAAGAAGAAAAGAAAAATATGTTCAAACTTTCTTTCCTTCATACTTGATCCCTATTCCCTAAGTCCGAAGGGTAATGCCAGGAACATACAAAGAAAAATCCTAATTCATTCTTATCCATTCTCTAGCTGTCGTGTGTAATGCACCAAAACCACAGCCCCGTACCCATAACCAGGCCCTACAGACCTTTCTGATTTTCTCCAGCTGCTTCATATGCTCTGGTTTAGGTCACCAACAGCACATTGCCCCTGTATACCACATAGCTCCAATTCACTATATCCCATGCAAGCCTTCAACCCTCCTACATGTTCAGGCCCTGAGCACTCAAAATCTTACACAATCCTTCCATCACCTATTCAGTCTCCCTTTTCTCTCTGGTCCCTCCACTTCTGACAATTATATTCAAACTTTATGTGACAAAATAACTAGTAAACAACTTAATGGAGAAATTTTGAACATCTCAATGTATTAAATGTACTGCACAAAGTAAATACCCTTTGGTTATATCTCTAATCAATCTTCCGTATACCATATAACCCTAGAGACCTACTTATGGGGCTCCTGCAACTTAAAAACTGTTACAATCAGTAGTGGGGAAAGACTGAACTACTGTGGAGTTACACAGATACACAGATCGAAGAGATCCATGGTCCAAGCAAGGAGATTTGGCCTTAATACTGTTGAAAAAGTCCCCCTAAAAGCAATAAAATGGATGTTAAGTCACCAGCCCATATAATCAACAGATCCAGTTTCTACAACCCCTTCAATATTCATTCAACTTCTTTAAATTCATTATAGTTGAGTTTTAGTAGTGTATATGATACAAAGTTTATTGTGTTTATGACTGGGATACTCACTACACTTAGTTCAGAGAAAGAGACAAATGAAGGAAGAAGGAGAAAGCAAAAAACAATATCAAAATGATAATAATTGTAAGATGAGACACAACAATGTGTGGAAATCCAGAAACAAAAGTTTAGGAAAATTTACATGAATTCTTATCATCTTTAGACATTTACAGCAATACTTTATATGATACTTCATACTTAATAATACAACCCAATTAACACTACATCTATTATCTATACTTACTCTTCTTCCTTGTCTTCACTTTCTTCCTTCACGTCATCATCGTTAGATATACTGGATTCCCCTGTCTGCTCTTCGTCACTGACCTCCTCTGTTTCTGCCTCTACTGATTCTTCTACCTCATCATCTTCCTCCTGTCCTTCTTCCTCCTCTTTCACTCCTTGCTCTGCTTTTAGCATTTCCAATTTCTTTCTGAGGTTGTCTCGGTGTCGTTCACGTAACCTGGCTCTAGCCTGGTGAGCTGCGAGAACCAGTAGATTACTAAATTTGGATCATATACACAGATGGAAACAAAAAGAAGCTGAATAATCAAAAGTACTGAAAGGAATCTTTGAACCAAAAGGACATTATTTCTATGTACCTGAATATAAAATTGGTATACACATGTTAAATTCAGTACTGTGTCCATACAACATCCTAAGTGAAAATAAGATGAGGTTTATGAAGTATATTAGCAGCAGAGAATGGAGGAACATTAACCCAAAGATTATCAACAGATGAAACACCATCAACCACGTCAGTAAACCATCTGATTACTTTGCAATTAATACAGACAAACAATTAGTATCATAAGCCTAACTGCTCATTTCTCCTACTACGTCATAACAATTGAAGCACTGAATTTCACTTTAAATATTCTCATAATGATAATATTCTTGTAACATTACAGAAAAATATTGTTTAAAATATAGATATCATCAATCAGTGTTCTAAGCATAAGCACTAAATATGTGGGTCTCTGACAATAAAGAAAAAGAAAAATCATGTCAAGCCACTAACTGGCAGAACAATGTTCAGTATTTAGCAAATTTTGATCTAGTTAAAAGTTCCATTCACATAAATTCTTTCCTACTGTGTGTTTATCAATTTTTCAGTAGTTTCATCAAAAAATTTGGATTACATTTCTGAATTAAAGCTGCCACTTGAGGCAAACTTGAAATTAACTAGCTCTCTGAATCTAGCATACGGACAATTAGAAGAAATTAGAAAAGCCCCTTGACATTTCTGTTGCTACTGCATCCACTTCAGGGGCTTTCCAGATCTTAACCTGCTTGGACTTGCTTTACCTCATCAATGAATACTGTTTCCTGTATAGGATTTTTTCCCTCTCCTTCCCTGTGCATGATATTTCTGTCTTGTTCCCATTTTTTGTTGCCATCAGCTCTTTACATTACTCTTCACTGATTTAACATCTCATCTGATTTAGTCAGAAGGAATCTTCCTGTATATCTTAAATCTCCATTTATTCAACATTTTCCCCTCTGTACTCTGAGGCAATCTCTAATAAACTATTCTTTAACTGTCTCCGCTTAACCTCAACCTCACCTTGTACTGTTTAATCAGATTAAACATCTTTTGAGTTAATTTCACTTTTAATATGTGTCAGAGAATCCAAGAAACTGCAAGGGTGATAAGTTTGATAAGCTTAGGTACCTGATTTTAAAGTAGAATTTTTTTCCAAGTGCAAATCCAGAATATACATTCAGTTCAAAGGACAATGTGCTAAGTTCATGATTTCCTTTCTGATCATCCTGCCAATCTCCATGACTTCCCCCAAGCAACCTAAAGTGGCAGTCTGTGTCAGGTGCGTAGACTTAATGGATCAACAAAAATAGTGATACAGTTACAGTATAAACATTATTCCACTTTTATGTCTGGCAGCTCTGCATTCAAACAGAGCTCCTACAAACAGACTTGCAGTATGACACCTGGTATCCAGAAGTTTAACATGAAACTAGTTGAACAGCTTTAGATCTCTTTGCTGCTGCTAGAAAGCCCACCATGTCTCTGACTGTTTGGTAGTCACTGCCACTCATAATACTTGACAGAGAGACAGACTAAATCAATGTTTCTTCCAGATTATGCTCACTAAGACTGAGTCTGGGTATTGAATTAATATTTCAGTTTACAGATTACCTCACTTCATTGGCATTCTCACAGGAAGTAAATAATGACTGTTGATATGTCACATGTGGCAGAAAGAAGGAAACCTGATGCCCTGCTACAGCCAGGACAACTGGTTTTATAGCATGTAGAATGACCTCCAAAAATTTACCATGGCTGACCTCTGCTGCAGATCTCTGCTACCGCTTGCCAGATCACCTTGTCTATGACTTGGTCTAGGTGCCAATTATAACAACTGAGAAAGAGTCATACTAAATCAATGCTCCTATGTACAAAACTATGTTGACTAAAGCTGGGAGAGAGTACTAAATGTAATATTTGAATCAATAGAAGACTGCCTTACTTTACTGGCATTCTCATAGGTAATGAACACTGACCAGGTGATAAGTCACAACTGGCACAAAAACTAAGAGACACAGGCTGGCTTTGCAAAAGCCTGGCCAACCAGCTCACTCAGGAACTGTTTTGTATTCAACAAACATTTCAGGCAAATCATTATCAGGTTACACTGCATTATTAACGTGAAGGCATAGTGTTTGTCTGCAAATTTTTGTCAACATACAAAAGAACACAGCAATAAAATACTTAACGCTTCTTTCATGCGAGCTCTCTCTAGGTCTTCATGTGTAATAAATATCTAACTATCTCCTATTAAGAGGACTTAGGTACTTTGGCATCATGTTTAGGTTAATTCTGTTGAAGGGACTGTTTAAATAAATTCTGTTAAAGAGACAGCGTGTGTTGACATCATGTTTAAATTTTCATCTGCAGGCATATTAGTCTAATACTGTTGGAATTTTACAGAAACTGAATGTATACCATCTTATGTTATGTATTGTTGAAGCAAGTACTAAGACAGGAACCAGAAGCACTACTATCTACACTTTACTCTCAGGCTCGCAAAAGTTAAAGATCAAAATCCATACTAATGAGATCTTCACATGCTTGAAGTATGCTTATTACAAGATGATATTCAATCCTTACCTTTAAGTTGTGATAGTAGGGATTCCCAGTAGCCAACATCAATACCAGTTGTGGGCCCAGATAATTTAGATTCTATGTTTAACTGCAATTTGTTGAGCTCTAAGAGGGACTTATTCTGAAACACAGAGGATACATCTGCTGCTACAGCTGCATGAATGCCCTGGCGATGAGTGGTGGCATCTTCTATTGTGTCGCGCTGACGGAGACGACGTAGCTCATCTTGAACAATGATGGTCAAATCTGTCCAGTATGTCTGGTTCATATTCTGTGGAAAGAATGCACTGATTAAATATTTTGGGGAAGTAAATGATTATAAACTGCCAAAACCTATGACTGTCCTGTATTTGTACTTTTGGCAAGGAGAATTCTGTCTTAATTACAAGGTGAAAAGCTACTTCCCTTTGTTAACATGCTCTAGACCAGGCTAACCATATCAACTGAGATGGAACCTGATCCTATTGGGCATTTTTCAGTTAATCAAGACATAAGGTTTTCATTTATAATAAAGGGGAAAAATTTTGTTTTTGTGAGGCACTTTCATCTCAATGGATAAATTACCTTATTGTGCTAACTCAAATATCAAGAAATGCTTACACTGGTATGCGAGTCCATTGTCACTTTGGCATACTAGACATGACAATGTATGTGAATGAGGTGAAAAAACAGTGTGCATTTAATCCATCTATAAGAATGGGAGGAGAGTTAAAGATATATGACAGACAGATACAGTGGGCTTTGAAGAAAACATAAGATATAAATAAAATCCAAAAAGAAACACGGTTCTTAAATTCAGAATCATACTACTAAAACTGACATTAAATCACATAATGCCCAGTACTGTCATATTCAATCTAGATTCAGTTCCTTGAGTAAGAACCAGTGAGTAAAGTAACCATGAGCACAGTTTCATATATATAAAAAAACTATCACTGGTATCATTAATTGTTGTACCTTTAGCTTCCTTTAGTTATTTTGTCAAGTTTCAGCCAAAGGTAACTTTAAAGTTTGAAGTGTTTTACAATTTCACATGTCTTTATCTACATATGCATTAAACAGCATTTAATAGTTTGCTTGCAAAATAAAAATTACCTAAATGTTTTCAAAACAATTCTGCATTCAATTCCAGTACTACTTATTTACTGACAACAAGACTTTGTCATCTGGTGAGAATACCATTTTCTTTATTAAGAATGGAATATGCACAATTTACTAATACAAAAAGACTTTTAGTGTTTCTACCTCTTTTTCTAACTGCATGTATACCCTGATGTCTTCTAACAGATCTTCCAGATCCACTAATGTGAGGCCCATTAGGTGGGTGTATGGTTCATGCATGTCCACTGCAGTCACATCACCTTCTGAGCTCACATACTGGGCTAGAAGATCTATTGGCTTTGCTCGTCCATCCTGAATTCTAATCTGAGATCGAAGCCTGCAATAAAGCATATCGCCAATGTCAAAGATATCAATGATAGAAATGGCTTAATTCAGATTCAAAACAAAAATGAGAGTAAAACAAGGGTGAATTTAAATACACTTACTTGAATAGGTTGTTAAAAATATAAGTCCAACTTCCTGTACTAAACATTCATTAATGACATTTCAATTAATAATTATGAAAATGAACAAAGAAAAACATACAATAACCACTGGCTTAGCCTTTTGTTGATGCTAAGCATACCTTACTATATGTACAAAAGCCTTACATTGTATCTATGCCCTAAGATCCTACTAAATACCATTTCTAACTTCATTCTCACTTACTGGAATGGTAAGAGCAAAAGTATGGGCAAAGAAACAAGTATATAGAAGAGAAAGAGCCTTACACAGGAGGTAAGAAAAACAATAAAGCATTTGAAGACCGAAAAACCTGGGGTTACAGATGAAGTGGTGAGCGAGATGGTGAAGAGTAAAAGTAAAACTGTAGTGGAATGAACCTGGAAATTGTGTATGTTAAAATGGAAAAGTGGTCAGACGCAAAAATCTATGAAGAGTTAGGTAACCTCTGGGAGCCTCATATTTTAGTATAAGGACAAATGTCTATACAGCATCCCTTTTTGTTGGGCAATAAACTGTTGTCTCTGCTTGCCTTTAGGTCAATGTCTTTCAAACCAGAGGATCTTAACACTTCTCTGGGTCATCTCTCCAATAGCTACGAATACGTGTGTAGTACTGCCATCTACAAGAGCAGCTCTGAAGCTGATGACCCTAAATGAGGTATTTACTAATATCTTGTGACAGCCCATTTTGCAACATTATCAGCGTGGCTTAGTTCCCTTTTTCTTGGACTGACTAACATTGATACAGGGCTTTTGAATCAGATCTTTGGTCACTTCACCAGGCTCCAGACTTGGTATGGGGTATCTTTGCTCCCTTTGCAGTCATATGGTCCTCCCCCTGTGGTGTTCTATTGGCAAAGCATGAGGCTCTTTCTTGGTTTTCTCTCCAACAGTCTATTTGTGGAACAACAAATGTAGCAGTCTGCTTTAAAAATACAAGTCAGTTCCCTTAGAATTAACCTAGATGGGAGATTTCGTGTTTTGTATTTAGATTGAGGTGCTTTTGCAGGATTAATGGTGATCATGGCAACCCTTTCCCCCTACTAACAGAGCAAGCAATTCTAAAGGTCTTTGGAGAAACCTGAAGCATGCCTTACGAGAGCATTCAGTCCCAAGAAAGAGATTTCAGCAATCTTTACCACAGTTACAGTGAAGGGTTGTGGATTCTCTCTCCTCTTGAAGCCTTGAAGTTATTCAGCTCTTGGAGTAGGCTCTAAGACCAACAGGGTAGATACAGCTGGTTTTTCTTTGTTCTTCACAGTAATAATAGGAAGAAGCTAATTAGTTGGGATTATTTTTCCCCATTCTTATGGAATGTTTCAAGGGGTTTATCATTAATCCTTCTCTCCTCCTATAAGATGAAGACCAATATTTTATTAGTTGCCCCTGCAAGAAACAGAGGTACCCTATCTAGGTAGAGCTTTTATGGTCACAGTGATGGGTCTTCTGGTAGTCTTTTCTGTAGCAATGTTCCTTACTATTTGGAGGTAGTCTCTACAATTTGTGAAAGCTTTCTTTTAAGAAGTCTTGAAACTTGGGGTTAAGTAAAGAAGTCTTGGGTTGCATTGGGAATTTCACATTTATCAAGAATATTTTTGGGGCTTGCACCTGATTGGGCTCCTACAGGATTAAGAAGCAAAGATGATAATGCAAGGATGTACTAAATCCTGGGGCCAGTTTTATGTATACAGTACTCCTTTTCCACTTTACGAAAGGATTCTCAAGAAAAGAATAAATTTCTTTCTATCATTTCTTAGAAACCATATAGTGACAACAAGTTGCCCCCACCACCCAATATATCATATCAATCCTATCCATTCTATTTGATCCATACTATTTACCTTCTAAGATGTTTAGGCAATGATAACCCAAAGCCTCCTTCACTCCATCCTTCCATCTCCTTAGTCTTCCCCATCCCATAGCTCCCTCCACCTCTAACCATGTAGATCCTCTTAGTCAGTCTTTCTTTGCTCATCCCCTCCATGAACCCTAACCATTTCAGCATGACATAGTTAGTTCTCTCACTTACTACATCTTGTTCTTATAGTGTCAATCCCTATATGATCATTCCACCTTACTCTGTATATCATCCTTAGGCACAAGATTTTCATCATGTCCACCCTCTTCCTCTATTTTACATTCAAGGTTCAAGACTTGGGTTCATATAACACCGTCAGGACTAAAGTAGAGCAAATCTTCCAAGTATGGTCAAGACGCATTCCTACAGATCTCAATGTAAAATGGAAAAACTCAAGTCGAAAGCATTTTTTCCAAGAATAACGTGATATGCATTATGGATGTGTTCCTGGGTAGTAATTTGTGGTATCCTTAACCTAAAACTACAGTAAAAGCATTATAAGTACGTAAATCATATAGACCATGGACAATCATACTGTATAAATGAATTAATTATAATAAAGACATAGTAACTAAATAAATACTCAAGACCTTTGCACAAACTAAAGGAACAGTAATTAGATAAATACTCAATACCCTTGCACAAGCTGCATAACACATATGCATAAAGGTATACAAAAACTTTGATCTTTAATGCGAAAAATATCAAAACAAATAGAAATATCAGCAACAAAGTACACTTTTGAAGGCTATTTCAAAATCTGAAAACTCTCCTGTAAAATTATGTAAACTGCCTTAATCACAGCAAAGAAAGAAATCTTTCAAAAACTATACAATACATACAAAAACAGCCTGTTCCTTTTAAAGCAATTTGAAAATCACTCACCTGGCTTGTTCTAGCTGAAACTGATCCTCCTGCCTGGAAAATTGTGAGAACTGTGCTGCCTCTCTTTGTCGCTGCTCCAACTCCATCATTTTCTCGCGTTCCTGTCTTTCTAGTTCTCGCTCTTGACGCCGCTTCTTAACTTTCTCGAGTTCAATTCTATTTTCTTCCATTTTGGCACGATTCTGTTTCTCTATTTCATCCCTATAGCAACATGAAATATGAAATGGTCAAAACTTAACGAATAAAAAAAAATGGCCTGGCATCACTGAAGAAATCAACAAGCATATCATCAGTAAAGCAGCTGAGGAACAGAGACTTGTATCCCCTAATGATGGCTCAGGGAATGAGATTCATGTTACACAAGATCCTCATGATACAACAGGAAGTCAGGTATGTGTATCATGGATAACCTGACAGGCAAGAAGCTCAAGATGACTGAAAGCCTTATGATGGACAGGATATCCCTATGGGTTATGCTAACTTAATCTTTATACATCAGTTGGACCTAAAAACTTTTCAACTTGATTCCTCCCCCAAAAATCCCAAAACATACAAAGAGGGAAAACAAAACTATACAGGTTGACTCTTGGGGAAAAAAAAAAAGCCAGAAAACCTGTTATTTCTTCATTGAAAATATTTATTCCTGAAAACCCAAGAATTTACCTAAACAGCAGAATAGCTTTTGGTCTTTCTGGCTGTCTATTTCATTTGATTTTTTCTTTAAAATGAAGTATATTTCATCGTGCACTTTAAGAAGATGTCACAGAAAAATATCCAGGCTTCAGCCTACATCTGCATCTGCCAAGGTTTATGTGTGCTTTCATCCATTATTTTCTGACTCTGAAGTAGGTATAGTCACTTCAGTATGCCTGTCAAGAACAAAATATATACACACAGAAATATAAAACAAAAGACTATTACTTTAGATGAAAAATGAGAGGTGCTTATGGTTATGATGCTGGGGAAACACATGGCTATACCAAAGTCCACTATCACCTCAAACCCAACCACAATTTTCTTTTGTTGGGGGCTCCAGTTATGGACAAAAGTCCACAGCAAGAGTGGGCCTTCACTGAAATAAGTAGAGGTTAATGAAAAGGAAAAAGAAACAAGGGAGAGTATTTATGAATTTTGAAGCAAGTGAAAAATCTGTCTTTTAAAACATGCCAGGTCATAGTTATTGAGAAAGACATGAGAGGGTAGAGAGTTCCAAAGCTGCAAGGTCTGGGAAAGATACAGTTATCATGTATGTATATACACATGTATATACATACATGTCCACACACGCACATATACATACCTATACATTTCAATGTACACATATATATACATACATAGGCATATACATATATACACATGTACATAATTCATACTTGCTGCCTTTATTCATTCCCATCGCCACCCCGCCACACATGAAATGACACCCCAACAGTATTATATAGCTGCAAGGCATAGGCAGTACATAGGGTTGTGTGGAGGATGGTGGATGAGTTGGAAGTGAAATGTTTGAGGACAATATGTGGTGTGAGGTGGTTTGATCAAATAAGTAATGAAAGGGTGAGAGAGATGTGTGGTAATAAAAAGAGTGTGGCTGAGAAAAGCATACGATGGTGTGTTGAAATGGTTTGGACATAAGGAGAAAATGAATGAAGAATGGTTGACAAAGAGGATATATGTGTCAGAAGTGGAGGGAACAAGGAGAACCAGGAGACCAAATCGGAGGTGGAAGGAAGGATTTTATAAGATTATGAGCAACCGGGGCCTGAACATGCAGGAGGGTGAAACGTGTGCATGGAATAGAGTGACTTGGAACAATGTGGTATACTGGGGTTGATGTGCCATCAATGGACTGAATCATGGCATATGAAATGCCCAGGTAAACCAAGGAAAGGTCTGTGGGGCCTGGTTGTGGAGAGGAAACCGTGGTTTCAGTGCATTACACACGATAGCGCGATTGTGGATGTGGCCTTTCTTGACCTTTGTCCCTCATTCCAAATCCATGTTTCGGCTACATAGGTCAGGGTTGGGAGGACTATGCTGTCCCTTGATCGTTTCTTCACTTCCACACTTACACCTCTACCCTTTATTATTCTGTTAAGGGACCTAGTGATTCTTCTACCCTGTACTGCTCTCTTTCTTATCTCCCCTTCCATATCACCACACTTACCCAGGACAGCTCCCAGATACTTAAATTCCCTCACTTCTTCCGGTCTTTTTCCCCCATATCCACAGCACAATTCAGTACACTTTCTTCTTTCACTCTACATGGTTATACAAACACCATTACTTTACTTTTAATTGTATTTACCTTCAATCTCCTTCACTTATACACATCATAAAACACTTAAAATCTTCACCTCCTCTTCACTCTCCACAAAGTGAAGTATCATCCACAAACAGGCTTACCATAAGCCATCCTATCTCACCTTCACACTCCCTCTCTACATCCCCTTTC
>JAUUDZ010450711.1:0-12649 GCA_032361705.1 Panulirus versicolor
GTGAAAGGAAAGATTGGAAATGTGAGGTAAGCATGGGTATGTGTATATGCACCCGTGAATATGAAGACTGTGTGATGTAAGGATGAAATAAAGTGTTTCTGGAACAAAATGAATGACTACATAAATGGGTTTAAAAAGGAGAGGTGTCTGTATTGGGTGATACAAATGCAAAGCTGGGTTGTGATGAAACTGGTGAGATAGTTGGTAAATGAGGAGTGCCAGGAGTAAACGAGAATGGAAGTTATCTTTTGGATGTCTTTGTTGAATGGGGTTTATTCCTTAGAAACACCTTTTTTCAGCAATGGACCGAACCAAGGCATGTGAAGCATCTGGGTAAACTGAAACGGTGTGTGGGGCCTGGTTTTAAATAGGGAACTGTGGTTTCAGTGCATTACACATAACAGCTAAAGAATGAATGTGACCTTTTTCTATCTGCTCATGGCACTGTCTCTAATGTGGGAAACAGCAATCACACATGAATAGAAAAATGTATTGGAAGGAGATGTAAAAAGGAAAGAGGTAGATATAAGAGTGGAAATGTAGATGTGACAAGTAAGGATGGGAAGTTGCAGAATCAAAAGGAGTTACTGAAAGGAAGATGAATGAATGTGGGAGAAGGTGAGGCAGCAGTTGTTATATGCATGGGTATGAAGGATGGAAGGAAAAGGATAAAAGTGCCTACAGCAAGAAGGAAGGTAAAAAGGGCAATAATGAGGATGAAGGTAAGAGAGGCTCCTAGAGAGGATGAGATTAATGGCTGAAATGTTGAAATATGGAGGATGAAGTCCAACAGAGTTGATGCATCTGATATGTAATTGGCATGGAAGCAGAAGGTTGTGTTTAAGGACTGGGCAAATGCTATTATTGTTCCTTTATTCAAGGGAAAAGTAGCTATGGAAATATTTAGCAATTTTAGTGGAATTAGTCTTTCAAATATACCAGGAAAAAGTGCAGGACTGTTGGTTGATAGATGGAAGTGACAGAATGCAGAATAAGTGAGTAGCAAGTAGGATTTAGGAAAGGTAGGGAATGTATGGATCAGATTTCTGAGATGAGAATGACTGGAAAAGTATCTAGTGAAAGGCAAGAAGCTGTATGCAGCTTTTATAGATCTGGAGAGAGTGTAAGACAGGGTCAAGTGGAATGCTTTATTGGATGTGTTAAAAGATACAGAGGGTAAGGGGAAAAAACAATGGATGGCGTCAATGTCATCTATTGAGGAGCAAATGCACATGTAAGACTGGATGGTGAGTTCAGCAAAAGTTTCAATATATGTGTGGGTATGAGGCAGGGCTGTGACATGCCACAGTAACTTCTTCACATATACATGGATCAAGTGATAAGAAAGATCAAAGCAAAACTAGGGAAAGAAAATGCAGAGATGGAGTGTGGTGAGGTCTGATGACTAGTGACAACCCCATATATGGATGATTTTGTGTTGTCTGCTGAGTAAGAAGAGGAGTTGCAGGTGTGTAAGCAAAGGTGATTAAAGGTAAACAAGTAAAACTTATGGTGTTTGAAAGGAAAAGTGAAAGTATAGATTTTGCAAAGCCCTACAGAGTGAGTAAAGAAATTATACTAAACTGTGTTACAGATATGAGGGGATAGACTGGAAGAGGTTACAGAATTTAAGCATTTGGGATGTATCATGGAGAGAGCAGCTAGAGGAGGAGAGTCACTGGGTCCCTTAGCAGAATATTGGAAGGTAGAGGTCTATGTGTGGAAGTGAAGAAGGGATTAAGGGACAGCACAGTCCTCCTGACCCTAACCTATGCAGCCAAAACATGGGCATGGAATGAGTTGTATAGGTCAACAATTCAGGTTGTGGAAATGAGCTATTTGAGAGGAGCATATGGTATGGGAGACAGTGATTGAGTATAATAATAACAATATTTATATTTTATTATACTTTGTCGCTGTCTCCCACATTAACGAGGTAGCGCAAGGAAACAGATGAAAGAATGGCCCACCCCACCCACATACACATGTATATATATATACACGTCCACACATGCACATATAAACACCTATGCATTTCAACGTATACATATATATACATACAAAGACATATACATATATACGCATATACATAAATCATACTTGCTGCCTTTCCTCATTCCCGTCGCCACCCCGCCACACATGAAATGACACCCCCTCCACCTGCATGTGTGCGAGGTAGTGCTAGGAAGAGACAACAAAGGCCACATTCTTTCACACTCAGTCTCTAGCTTTCATGTGTAATGCACTGAAACCACAGCTTCCTTGCCACGTCCAGACCGCACAAAACTTTCCATGGTTTACCCTAGCCGCCTCACATGCCCTGGTTCAGTCCATTGACAGCATGTCGACTCTGGCTGCATGTTCAGGCCCTGATTGCTCAAAATCTTTTTCACTCCATCCTTCCACCTCCAATTTGGTCTCCCACTTCTCCTCATTCCCTCCACCACATATATCCTCTTTTTCAATCTTTCCTCACTCATTCTATCCATGAGAGAGAGAGAGAGAGAGAGAGAGAGAGAGAGAGAGAGAGGTTACCAAAGCTCAGGTAGGTAGCTCAAGTAAGAAATATGACTACCAAAAGGTAAAGGTCAAGTGATGAAATGCAAGGGTCAGGTCGTGGAATAACTCAGAAACTTGTACATTTTGAAAATTCTTTTGATAATGCCAAAACTGATGGTGAGATTTCACTTCATATAAAGGATGGAATTAAAACATTTTGAGTGAACAGGGCCTGAGCGTGCAGGAAGGTAAAATGTGTTCAGTGGATTGAGTGAATTGTAAGGATGAGGTATATATGTGTTGACATGCTGTAAATGGACTGAACCACTGCATGTGAATTGACCAGGTTAAATCAAGGAAAGGTCTATGGGGCATGGTTGTGCATTACATATGACAGTCTGAGAATGAATGTGAAGAAAATGCAGCCTCTCTTCATCTGTTACTGGTTCTACCTTGTTAACAAGGGAAACAGTCATCATTCGTAAAAATAGTATGTACCACTATATGGATTTATTTTTTAAGGAAGATCTTTGTATAGATGGGTAGTTATGGCAGTAAAGGTGAAGTATGCTTTATACTTAGTAGTCTCTCTTTCCAGGTGTCATATCTGTTGGTATTGGAGCATCTTACTACAGTCCAGGTAGGAATTCTTTGTGATACAGTAGCTTTTACATAATTTGTTTATTTTCTGAGCAATTTTCTGACTTGTTCTTTAACCACATAGTTTTCCTCTAAAGCTGTTTTTCACGTGACTCACATAATTTTAATACATGTAAAATCTGTTCTAAAATGTCTCCCAAAGGTAGATCTGATAGATACTCAATAAAGTGCTGTTTTAATTATTTGCAAAAGCTGTATCCCAGTACCATATTTATGACATTTCTTTGTAACATTTCCCCACCTCAGCAGTTTGTGGTATCCTTCACATATTGTTTTCTGGTTAGCAAAGATGGGCTTTGCTCCAGTAAAGGATAAACTTCATAAATCTCTCTCTCTCTCTTTTGTGTGTGAAAGTTAATGTTAACATTAATCCCTCCAAGTTGATGTTTGGCATAAATATAGTATACTTTTGTCTCTGATTAATGGCCAATCATACTCTTTTGTTGTTGTAATGCACTACATTGGTCTGCTATATTCATACTGTACCTTAGCTCAAACATGGTGGACCTAACCAGTGTAGCCTTGGGGATTCCTCCTTGCAGTAATTTGAATTCCAGCATGCCTCTGGTTCACCAGTGATGGTATCCACTTTTTTTTTCAGGTGCTTTGAAAGCTGTTTTCTTTTAAACTCTCCTCCTTCTAGTGTGTATGCTGTTTTTGCTCATGTGTCCTGGAGAGAAACAATTTTTCATTCTTCATAATTCATTTCTTTGTTATCCTTTTTGCAGATGAGCACATTCTGATGAAGATTGCTTATCTGACTGGATGCCTTATTCTGGGACTCACATTTTTAGATGACTGGGAGGTAAGGAAACCTTTATACAGTACAGAGTTAGCATAAGCTGTTATGATTAAGTTGAACATTTATACCAAAGGGGTTTTAACACTCTGGGGTTCTTCCCTAAGATGTAATGAAAGGAAAATTAGAACTCCTACCTCAGATCTGAGTTTAAGATAGGGCTGGGAGGGCAGTTATTTAGATCCTGTTAAGTAGGTATTGTCTGTGTGTGTGTGTGTGTGTGTCATTATTATTTGTGTATTACGGGAGAGAGTTTCACACTCTTGATTCCCCCTCTTAACCTTGTCTTTACACACACACACACACACATATATCCACATCCTGGCACAATCCAGGTACCCATTTATCAGCTAAACATGAGGGGAGGATGCGAAGCTGGGATTGGCTTTGAGTCAACTGCTGCACCCATGGTTTTTACCCATATGGATTGACTCCATGTGGGCCTGTATACTGAACTTTGGTCAGTAATTGTAACCACTAAATTATGGAGGCCTGTAGCTTGTGTGTGTGTGTTGCCATTTTCCTGGATATTGGGGACTTGAGTTGCAAAAGTGTGGAGCAAGCGTAAGTTTACTTAAGGGTTTTTGGTTGGTCATGATGTGGTTTTGGTGGGAAGGGTCTGAAGTTGTTGCAGTGAATTGGGTGCCAAACATGTTAAGGTGAGATTGTATTGGAAGTATTGATGTATAGATGTTAAATGTTTATAGTTGCTAAGTAGCCAATGGTTATTTTGAGAACCTTGTTGTTTTGGTTTGCTGTTTTGTTATATTGGATTTTGACAGGATGGATGACCAGCCAGATAAGGCATCATTTACAGTGAAGCAGATGAACTGTTTTTAGAGAATACCAAGGGATTCATATCTTTGTTCAACACTGATGCCAATAAGTTTTATGAGGATATTTGTTTTTCTCAAGGCTTTTGTGTTGATTTAAATGTGAAGTAAAAGTCATTCATGTGTTATATATTATATTCAGTATGGTTGGAGTTGAGTGGAAGTGTATGACAACTCAGTGTTATGGGAGGGTGCTTGAGTATATTCAGGTTTTATGATGCAATTTTGAGGCTGTCTGCAGGAAGTAATGGTCATGTGGGAAGAAATTGAAGAGGTTTGAAGAAAGAACCGTTCCCTTGGGGACCCCAATATTGAGTTTAAGGGTTTTGGAGGTGAAGCCCTTGTGAATGACTCAGGCCTGACAGTCAGCTAAGAAATTTATTAAACACTTTTTCTCATTTTTCTGGAGGTGAAGCCCTTGCAAATGACTCAGGGTTGACAGTCTGCTTAAAAATTGATTATGTACTTTTTGTAATTTTTCTGGAGATTGGTTTCAGATGTTTTTCATGTGAGGATGTGTCAGAGAACAATATCAGATGATTTGTTGATATCTGCTGCTACTGTTAAAGTGTGGGAGGGAGGGTTTGTAGTTAGTTGAAGCCACCCAGATTATATTGTGTGAGGTTTTGTGTTATTATGTGGTAAAGTGATTAGATCTAAAGCCATGCTGTGAAGGTGAGAATGGGACACCTTGCTTGATTCAGGTTTTGGCATAGGCCACATGCAGAGAGTGTATGTGGTCTTAGAATTATCTTTAACACCCGAAGGTTTTAAAGATGTTTCAGTTGGTGGCTGTAACTTATGTTGACAGCCTTAATGACTCTGACATTTGATAGGCCTAAAGCCTAAACAACCAACTGACCAGCCAGTTTAGGAGTTTGGATGCTGATTGACACTGATAGTTGTGATACAGAATGATAGGAGAAAGGGTAATTGGGAAGCTTGGAGGGTATCAGATTGAGCACTATTTTGGCAAGTTTTCAAATGTTTGTTTTTTGTCAGTGTGTATCTGGGAGTTGTTAAAGATAACTGTTTGTGCTTGGATTGCTATTGGGCTAAAGTTTTGTATAAGGAAAATTGGTATTTTATGAAAGCCATTGAAGATGAATTAATTAATATATAATTGTGGTTTGAATCTCAGTGGGTGTGAGGGGTGGGTGAGCTGGTCTTTTTGAGGGTGAATTTTTCTTTTTTTAGGATTTTCATGAGGATCCTGTTTAATGCTATTGTTGGTTTCTACCAGTATCTGAGTGGTGTTTCCAGGGTATGCATATGTTGTCTTTGAGAAAAAGAATGTTGCTTTAAGTTACAAGTACTGTATGGGTGGGGCTGGAGATTTATTGTTTGCTAAATTTGGTTGCTGTTGGTTTTGTAGTCCATATTGTAAAGGAAGGTGTGCTACTTTATCCTTTGTTTTCCAGTGGTTAGGGTATTGATGGCATTACTTAGAGACTGAACTTGTTCTGCTGCTTCTTTTGATGGGGTGATTTTGTCAGAGTGTGTTTCCTTGTCTTATTAGGTTTCCACTTTGTTGGGCCTTAGTTTGGGTCATATTGTTTTGTATTTCCTAGTGGTATGTTTATTTTGCTTTTTAATGTTGATGATGAGTGTGAAGTAGAATGATATGGGGATAGGAAACTATCAAGGATGAAGTTTTGTAACCGATTCTATGTATTGTGGAATTGTTTACCAGTATGCTTTCTTCTAGTTTGTGTATGATTTTTTTGGTGGCTGTGTGTGTTGGTTTGGTTAATTGAAGTATTGTCAGAATGTGTAGGTGTTCAGAGGAGAGTTCATATAGTGTTCTAGTGGTATTTGTTTTCAGTATTAGGGTGCAAAAAGTAATGTCTAGTGAAGCTGGCCTGTTAAAGTTGTGGATTGGTTGCCTGGTTGCTTAAGTTAAGGATTTTGAATGAAAGCAGATGGTTTATGAGTAATTTGCCTTTGGAATCTTGGATGTGAGTCTTGAGCCATGCACATTGGTGATCACTGAAATCCCCTCACAAATAGGTGCTGGGTGCATTGGTCAGGTTTTGTAGTTGGGGAGAATATCTGGAGGGCATTTCTTGAAAGGAATGTATAGGTGTTCATTATGTTGTAGTAAGTTTTGTGTGGTTTTAATTTTATGGATTTTATTTCAAGACTATTATCATTGTTGTAATTATCTAATTGTCCTGTTTGGGGAGGGAGTTCTATACCCATGGACATTCTAGTATCATACAATTTCTCTTATCACACAATGTGTTAGCATTAACTGTGTCCTCACTCATTCTTTTCCATTCATCCACAACTCTTATACTGAAAAAGTACTTTTTACTTTCTTTTAAACAAGTTTATCATTTAACTGTATATTGCTTTCTCAGGTTGCTCTATTCAAACATCTCTCAAAGAACTGTTTGCTGTCTACATTGTTGATCTGTTTTTAAAAACTTAAAGAATGTGATTGGGTCACCCCCTCACTCTTCTGTCTCCTAAGGTGGGCAAATATTAAGCCTTTAGTCTTTCCATGTAACTTAGCTTCCTTAATTCTGGTACTATCTTTGTTGCTTTCATCTACACCTTTTCTATTATCTCATTTTGCTTCTTTAGGTGTGGTAACCAATTTTGAGAAGCATATTCTTGTTTCGGCCTTATGTACAACTTGCTAAATATTTGCTTATTCATATACTTCAAGGCTATTCTGATATTTTCCAGTAGACAGTGTGTCTCCGAATATGGGGCTCTGATGATAGGTTAGGGATAGTGTTAACACCCAAGTCCTGAAGCCTATTTCCTGCAAGGTAATAATTATAGTTATTCTTTCTTTCACTTTGTCCCATGTTTATGACTTTACATTTGCCTGGGTTGAATTTCATCAACCATCTATCTGACCTCAACTTTGGAGGCAATCCTCCACATGACTCTTACATCATCTGCAAACATATTCAGGTAGGAGTCATACCTTCTGGCAAGCCATTTATGTAGATCAAGAAGAGTAAAAGTCCCAGATCACAACCCAGTAGCAATCTGCTAGTCATTTCAACCCATTTGGAGAAGACTTCTCTGACATGTGTCTTCTGTTCTCTTCCACTTGCTACAAGTAATATGTCTTTGAAATCTTGGGTTTGAGTCATGAGCCAGAGTCATAATCATCCATCCATCGAAGGAGTTCCTCCCATATTTCTGCATGACGATCTAGCTTCTTAATCAGCCTCCCATGTGGTACAGTGTTAAATGCTTTCTGGCATTCTAGATACAGAAAATTGACACAGCCTTCACTTTTGTCATAGACTCCGCTCACTCTCTTACAGAAATCTAAATGTTTGTTGTACTTGACCTCCTTTGCGTAAAACCTTGCTGTTTCTCACTTGGGTAATTTCTCTACTGTAGAAAGTCATTCATTTGGGTTTTCTCTATCTTTTCTAGAACCTTACAGATCACACTCATCAGTTGGATCAGTCGGTGTTTCAGTGCCTATTCCCAGTCTCCTTTCTTATAGACAGGTATGCTGTTTGCCCTTTTTCATTTCTATGGCACTCTCTCTCTCCCAAGTAACATCCTAAACAGTATTACAAGAGGTTTATCAAGGAGTTGGTAGGCAGCCACTTACCAGGGAGGTATATAACCAGTACCACCTGCCAGGGTTTTTAGAGTTAGTGATAATTGCATAGTGTGCCCACACTTTAGTGATTGCTGGCATTCTATCCTCAAACATACAATCTATTCTTGTCACACATAACACTTGACAAAAATTGAATCACACAACTCATTCTTCATAACTCTAGATTTCCCTACGGTAAGCATTATGTGTTGGCCTTGCCTTTTGACAAAATGATAGGAAGGAAAAATAGATAGGAATAGTAGGTATGAACAATAGATAGGAATAGTAGGTATGAACAGCAGACAAGAGCATAAGGTAGAAGTGGGAGGTAGAAACATTTGATGGAAGCATTAGGTAGAATTAGTATGTAAGAACATTAGGTTGGAGCCTCTGAAAAAAGTGTGCTAGAGTAGCCCTTTGCTATTGGTCTTTTAAGGGTAAGGCATAAAGGCTAAAAAGCAGCACTGGAGTTCACCTGTTATGGAGACTTTTTTGCCAAGGCCAGCCCCTTGAGGGAGTTCCCAAAAGGAATGGGTGTTAGAGATATAGATAGATAGATTTATCAAGCATACCTGCATACATCATCAGCTCATATGGTGAAATTTCATCAGTAACATAAACTTTGTTTAGGTCAAGACCTTTAAATATTCTGTCTTTTCTAAATATCTTAATGTTTTGAAATCTTCACCCAAATTTCTTCTCACTGATGCTGGTGCTATAGTGTCTTCCATTATGAAAACGCTTTAGAACTTGTTATTTAGTTCTCCATATATCCTTATTTCATCCACATCAATTCTACATTCTGAATCACTTAGTCTGATTAGCTGTTGATTTAGTGACAATCCATTCTTGATGAATTTCTGGAAAAGTTTTGGATTTTGTCCTTGCTTTTGCACAATATCCTTTTAAAAGTTTCTTTGTTCCTCCTTTCTTATCCTTGTCCTCTTATAACTTGCTAATTCTGGCTGTCTGGAGTGCTGTTTATATCTTCTATATCTTGAAGCTCCTTTTATTTTTACATCTTTTATGTAACCATTCTTTCCACGTTCTTACAATTCCTTTGTATTTGAGGCTAGAGGTACCGTGTTCCTATTCCCTCTCTACAGATTTCATAGGACTCTCACCACAAAGCACGAGTTCCTGGTACTGAACCCCATTGTCCAATCTATGTTAGCAAAGAAATAGTTTCCATGATTATAACTCCTTTATAGGTCTTGTGTCACTTTTGCCTTTTTAACATCCTGATTTACCACGAAGCTAAACTTGAGTATTACGTGATCACCTTTTCCAGTTGGCATATCATAAATGGTCTTAGTATCCATGCTAGTGTGTATTAGCCCATTTCATTGTAGTATTGTCAGTGACATTTTCATATGAAATCTGTGTCTCCATGAATCCCTTTCACCATGAGCATCCAAATTTGTGATCTGTATTATGTTTTGTCAATGAATAGTTCGTATAAGTGTCATGAGTCCTCCTTGTCTTTGTGCCTGTCTTGTCATTGGGTCGAGTAGTTATAGGAGATAGGGGGGGATGGGTGTAAATGTAAGTCTAGTTTCTTGGAAAAGAGCTAATTGTATGTTTCTTCTGTGGTATAGGTTGAATACTTCTTTGTTTTTGCTTCTTATGGCACTGGTGTTAAGTTGTAAGATAATTAGTGTGCTACTGGATTTTTGTTGAGTAGGAGTTAGTTTGTTCAGGGTGGGTTTGTGTTTTGTTTTGTTTGTTAGGTGCTTGTAAGCACCTAGTGGCTTAAAGCTGTCCTCTATTTCACACATTAATTTTGATATTTCAGTCTTCTTTTTCCAGGATTGTGTATTTGATAAAACAAAAGGCCAGGTAACTATGACCCGTCGCAGCTGGTTTGAGTGGTTAACAAGTCGTTGTGCTGACCAGAACACTTTGGTCCTGGACACTAGTTCTGTTATGGCTGTACGGGTTGTTCACAGGAGTGGTAGGTAAGTTTTCATGATTGTACTTAATTCTTTGTTATGATTTTTAAGTTGCAATATATGCAAGGAAAAACAGGAAACCATTGTGTTTCTAAGACTTTAGTTATAACTATTATAAAAATTTTCCCCTTATATTCATTTTATGTATTGTTTCTTAGGTTATCTCCCAGGTCTCTACATATGTTTCTTTCTTAAAACAGAGATAAGGGTCATTAGTGAATTTGCATCAGAGGTTCACCACCCTCCTGTACATTCATCCTCATTTTCCCTTCCTCTTCCACCCTTTGCAAAGAGCTGTGTTAATTTCAACACTGTTCTGTGACCATATAGGTTTTTTCAACTCACTCTTTTGTGTATATCCTTTACTTTTATATGAATTCATTTACTTTAGATTTGGAAAAAAATTAAAACCTCATTTTGTGCTTCGTATTTTGCAAGTCATCCACTGTTTAAGAGTAAAACTCAGTTTCTCAGTTCATCGGAGCTCACCTTCATCTATTTTTTCATCTCCTGAAATCCCCTCATCTATTCTCATGGTATCATTGTTTGCTTAAACATAGATTATGTAACTTTTGTAGTAAAAACTTATGTTTACTGAAGAGGATCATGCCGTATTCATTGCTTAAAAAGCATTTTTTATTGTTTTAGCAAACAGAGAGATGGCTATCAAGTTGCACTGGTACTAAGAGCAGGAGGCACTGTTCCTCTTTCTGAGACTAGTGTTGGGCTTAAAAGGTAAGTGCTAATCTGCTTGGTATTTACACCATAGGTTAAAGATCTTATTTGCATTTAATGCATCATATTATGTCTGTATGTTAACAGTTTGTGTTGTAAGTACAAAGATGGGAAGAAACAGTATGCTGGAAATCCTCCCCTCCTACATTATCATATAAAAGTAAACACAGAGGAAGGTGTCAGTTGAGAAACATTCCTCAAAAGTTCACTCATGTGTTTATGAAACCTGTCTATATGCTTATTAGCTTACTTCTTCCCTAGGAGTTCCTTCTGTCTTTATGAGGCTGCTGTAACACTCAATAAGTTGACCACATGTTTATGCACTGAGTGCAAGACATTTAAGTTGTAAGTGCTCCTTATCTTCTTTATGGTAGTTGCATTGTGCTATAAAGGATATTGGGATATCTTGAAATATTGCTTGTAATATAGGTAATGTCCTGAGCATAAGTGGAAGAGTGTGACATGTTTGTATGGGGAATGTGGTTTCTAATTAGGGTATGTCCGGTGGGTTGGAGTTTAAGAATGATTAAGGAGGTTGGTAGTTGAGGCTTATCAGTTTATTTCTGCATATATGTGTTTTTTCTGTTATATTTTTTCTTGGGATCTGTAAATTGAGTCTACTGAAGTGTAAGGCAGGGGTAAGCTTATTTTCTTATTTTTGCTTGGAGGTCTGTGGTTAGTTATGAAGGGGTTTGGAAAGGAGAGGTCTGGTGCTGTTGTATAGAATTGAGTGGTGCACATGATGAGATAGGACTATATCAGAAGGATTATTGTTTCATTGTGTAGGTGTTGAATGTTTGTGGTTACCAGGTAGCTAGTAATTGTTCTGAGTACCACATAGTTCCCATTCACTCTGTTCCATGCATGCCTTTCACCCTCCTGTTTGGTCAAGTTTTGATTGCTCAAAAAATTTTCATTCCTTCCTTTTATCTCCAATTTGGTCTCCCCATTCTCCTTGTTCCCTTCACTTTTGACACATGTCCTTTGTCAACTTTTTCTCACTCGCTCCAAACCATTTCAGCACATCCTCTTCATTTCTTCTTAACCAGACTCTTTTTATTGTCCCACCTCTCTTTTGTCCTGTCATTACTCATGAAATCAAACCACCTTGCACCACACACTGTCCTGAAACATTTCATTTCCAACAAATCCTCCCTCATCCACACATCCTTATAGCCCATGCCTTGTATCCTTATAATATATTTTGCTGGGTCTTGTTTACCTTCAAACATATCAATTTTTGCCTCCCCAGATAACAATCTTTCATTCTACACATTTTTCAATGCTCCCAGAACCTTTGCCCTCCCTCACCCACCCTGTGACTCATTCATGCTTCCATGGTTCCATTTGCTGCCAAGTCCACTCCCAGGTATTTAAAACACTTCATGTCCTCCAATTTTTCTTAATTCAGACTTTCACCCCAGCTGGCCTGTCCTTTAGCCTTGTTAAACCCAGTAACTTTACTTATATTCACATTTACTCTCAGCTTCTTGCTTTCACACACTATTCCCTGTGTGTCATAGTAGGTGACTAAAAGGGGAGGGAGTGGGGGCTGGAAATCTTCACCTGTATTTTTTACTATTCCAAAAAA